>JARQZK010000838.1:220000-225000 GCA_030704885.1 Cynegetis impunctata
CTTGTATGTATGATTTTCATTATGATTTTATGTTATCGAAAGTGCCATCTAGGGGTTGTAGAATGATGTAACTAGACATAGACCCTTTTTTATGAGCTTAAATGTAATCCTTACAAAATTATCAGAGAGAACTGTCACAGTAATTTGGATAATTCTGATTATGCTCCAGACAACCCCTTCAAATTATTTTAGCGAACAAAAAAACTCCCGGATTTTATGAAAGATGAAGTTACTCATTTATATATATATATATATATATATATATATATATATATATATATATATATATATATATATATATATATATATATATATATATATATATATATATATCTTGAGAGGAGTGTTGCCGTGTAATCAAAACATAAATTGTACTTTCTTTGAGGTCTCGGCAACTCGATTGATCGATGAGTCCAACGCATAAATATTGTTGGTCTACGAACCTATTCACTCTTGTTTTCTTCTTCCAGTTGTCGAATGAGGGTTCTATGAACAACCCAAATGCTCTATGAAATATAACCTACACAATTGCTCCCTTGTCAAACTATTGAACACGGTCTGGTTGGTCATATTTTTCAAGTTTAAGGGGAATTAGAGTTCCTTTTGAGGTTTGGTCATGTTCATTTTGTTGTTTTTTTTTTGAGTCTTGTTCTGACGTAAGTTACAAATTTTTATGTTAATGTTGTAAGGTAATTTTTATATAATTTGAGCATCCTGAAGAAGGTTCGAAATATAGATTTCGAACCTTCTCCTGAAGATGGCTTCGCAAAAGGAGCCGAAACGTCGAGATTTTTCAAATCTTTTACGCGGTTCATTCCGTGAACCAAGTTTTTCAAATACTTCCGACCGCGGAAATTTTTCTGAACATTTTATACGCCTCTACGGAGAGGATTTTCTTTCAATCACAAAATCCTATTCTTCCCTTTTATCCCGAAAACATCGTCTCCTCTGTGACCTCACTTTTCTGAAATCATGTCGTGACCATCGTGTCATTCCCAAATTTCTACAGCTCAAGCATCATACAAAATCCCCCTCCATAACCCGAATTCTCAATAGAACAAGTTTTGCCCTCCTTAGAGATTCCATTCACACTACCAGACGCAACCTAAATCACACTAACGAACTACTTCTCAAAACTTTCCATCACCTTCACTCTTTCCACATCCATCCAATCCTATGGGATACTTGTGATCGCCTATCCAACTCCAAGGCACAACATCTTTCCGACCAAAGACCTTAACCCAGAAAAATAAACTAGCTAAACTCATTAATTCCCAAAAACCACAAAAATCATCTTCATCTTATACCTCCTCCATTGTTCACAATTATTCTGACACTCCAATTTCCGAGATCGCAAACAAAAGCACTCTCGAAAGGCTTCAACTATTCCATCACACCTAAATCCATCCCCATAGAAACTGTCATCTCCCAAACAGAAGAAGCAATTTCCCATCTTCCAACAGATCAAGCGGAAACTGCCAGGCATGACATCGCCAAAATTCTTCGTACAAGTCGGCCACCCGTCCAACCTCACTTTTTCTGAGAGGCAATCTCTCAAAGAACTTTACAATGACCAAATATAGTCGTCCTCCAGCCGATAAAGGCAATGCCACTGTCATTCTTAACACTTATTCTTACATTGATAAAATGTCCAATCTTCTTGACACCCCGACTATAAGCGTATCACTCATGACCCGACAACATACCTGGAGAAAACCACAAGATCTCGTATCAACCAATCGAATCTCCACCTGAAATAAAAAAGTCTCTAATCCCAAGAGAAAAATCTTCTAGAACCCTCGAATTTATGGTCTACCAAAGTTCACACGCCCAATACTCCACTTCGACCTATGTCAGCGCTTACAATTGTCCAACACATCCTCTTGCGAAATATCTCGCCAAAACCCTTCAACCCCTTGCCGAACAAACCCAGTCATACGTCAAAAACTCTTTTCACTTCATAGAACTCCTTCAAAGTATTGATATTACCCCAACTGATCTCCTTGTTAGTTTTGATATTGTCTCCTTATTTACAAATATCCCCATTGAAGAAACACTTTCCATCCTAGACACGAAACATCAAATATCCCCAGACAACCTATCCCTGATCAAACACTGCATGGCCAACACTTATTTCATCTTTCAAGGCAATTTCTTCAGACAAATCAAGGGAGCCCCAATGGGATCCCCTCTCTCCCCCATCATAGCCAACATTTTCATGGAACATTTCGAAACCCAAGCTCTCTCGTCATTCGACCTTAAACCATCATGCTGGCTACGTTATGTAGATGATGTCTTTGCGATCTGGCCCCATGGCGAAGACTCGTTGCTCCACTTCTTGAATCATTTAAATGGCATACATCCAAGTATCCAATTCACAATGGAAGTAGAAAACGATGGGTCTCTGCCATTCCTCGATGTCATGATAAAAAAATTTCCATCCCAAGGCTTCTCCTATTCAGTTTATCGTAAACCCACTCATACAAACCGTTATCTGAATGCCCAGTCTCACCACCATCCTTCTCAACTTAACTCTGTAGTTAATACCCTAATCTACCGTTTCATTCGACTATCTGACGACGAACACCGTGAATCAGAACTGAAAACTCTAAAACATATATTATTACGGAACGGTTACAACACATATCAAATCGACAAGAGCATACGCAAACACACAAATATCACCCCACCTCTACCACCTTCCAATCCCACTGAACAAGAATCTACACCTAAATTATTTCTTCCTTACATCAAAGGAGTAACAGATAAGATCGCAAGATCTCTCAAAAACACAAACATCAAAACAATATTCACTACTCAACAAAAACTCTCCCATCTGGTCAGATCCGTCAAGGATAAAATTCCTAACGAAAATCACGGTGTTTATGAGATTCCCTGTTCCAATTGTCCTCGTTCCTATATAGGACAAACGAACCGACGAAATCAGGTCCGTGCCAAGGCACATTCACTTTCGGTATGACACTCAGATATCGCCTACGCCCTCTCCCAACATCACACCAACAGGCCACATTATCGATTTCCCCAATACAAGAACTATTGGTCCCGTCCGATCTTTCAAATCCGAATTATCCGTGAAGCTGTAGAAATAGAAAAACGTCCAAATTGTTTGAACACCAGAGATGACAGTCACAGACTCCCATCAGCATGGAAACCACTTCTCAGTGGTCGCCATGTAACGCCCAATCAGAGTGCATCCCGCACTGATGAGCGTGAGTACCCGCCCCGCGCCCCTATAGATACGGCCACGCGACGGTCGGCCCGTCAGTTGACTCTGAAGAGTAGGCAGATGGAGACTTCAGAGTTGACAGGAAGCAATACGGTTAGTGGAGTAGGCAGGTTGAGACCACGCAATCGTATTGTTTCCGATTCCTCCTAAATTCGATTCGTGGAGTAGGCAGATTGAGGCCACGAGTCTGAATTATTTCCCTTCTAATTCTCCTGAAGATGGCTTCGCAAAAGGAGCCGAAACGTCGAGATTTTTCAAATCTTTTACGCGGTTCATTCCGTGAACCAAGTTTTTCATATATATATATATATATATATATATATATATATTATATATATATATATATATATATATATATATTATATATATATATATAATATATATATATATATATATATATATATATATATATATATATATATAATATATATATATATATATAATATATATATAATATATATATATATTATATATATAATATATATATATATATATATATATATATATATATATATATATATATATATATATATATATACATATATATGTACGTATATTGTGAGTTTTTTCCTCTGGAAATGCTCTATATTTGTTTATCAGTTTTCGATATCAATTTCTTCTCTCAAATATTCCTGGAACTGTGTGAAACATTCTTTCATCCTGTTAGGTCTATTCAATACTTAATTTTTGAGTTGTTCAATAACATCCAATACAGAACTCATGAATATTCCATATTCAAAATTAAAAGTTATAAAGGGAATTTTATTCAATGCCATTTAAATAAATACAATTCGAGAATGTCGCTCGTTCTTGAAATGAATATATTCGTAGTTTATTGATTGATAAGAAACTTGTTCAAGAATTCAATTCACCTGGCGGCGAATTTTTAGAAATTTTCGAAAATTCCCACAAGGAGCCGGATATTGTAGAGTGTACAGCACACAAGTGATTTATTCTGATAACTCCATGATAAATCAAATTTTCAGATGGCGTACTCATAACGTGAAGGAAAGGAGATTGTACCTACATCAGAAATCACTAGAGCGACTAACATCCAAAAAAAATATTACTCAAATTAGTTATCGAATGTTCCGCAAACCCAAAAAAAATGTCACCCTGTATATATATAGATAGTTTTATTCATTGGAAGTATCAAAAATACTACATGTTTTTTTGTCACTTTAATGAATGCGAAACTTTTGTTTTTTGGAATTAAAAAAATTTTGAATGTGGATTTATTTTTTGTAACACACAAACTTGTGTGACGAAGACATTTTATATTAAAAGCGATATGAACAATAGTAGGTAGATAGACAATAATAATTTTCTCTACATTTATGTCCAATAGGATGAGCACATACAGATAACTGTTATTTTAACTCACTTAGGGACCTACAGTCTGACTCGGGTTCCAAACAGCCAATGGGCTTGTAAACAATGTAGATTACCTAATTATTCAAATTGTTTGAACCACTGAAACTCAGAGAAAAACACAAGCATCCATACCTAACCCAGGATTCGATCCTAGCACGCTGCTTCACAGAAGGTTACTCTACATCTGCTCCACAAGGCGTGTATAAGTTGATATTGTTAAGATTTAGTGATGAACAAATTTCGTTGTACATTCCAGATGATATTGAACTGAGTAAAAACAAGAAATCATTCGGCTCGAAATTTTGTTACATAAAACAGGTGTTTCCATCAAAGAAACTAAGATGTAAAAAGTGTAAGCAGTCATGAATTCCACTAGAAT
>JARQZK010000838.1:230000-232500 GCA_030704885.1 Cynegetis impunctata
TAAAATTACCGAAATTATGCATAAATATGCATAATTCGAAAATTATCTATTCGTGGAAATGGGTGGTGGTTTTCACGCCAACGATTTGAAAACGTTGAATCCGTTTTATTTTTTAAAAAAGATTGTTGTTGTTCTTTAAATCTTGTATTGAACGATCGACCAGTCTGACCTATATACCTATACATTCCTTTACATACAGGACAAATCAACCTATAAACTCCTGAACTTTCAAATTTTGAAGTGATATCTTTGGCATTGAATGAAAATCCTGACAGTTTTGTCTTAGGTTTGAAAGCATTTTTAATATTAGCATATACATGTCAGACTGGTCGATCGTTCAAGACAAGATTTAAAGAACACCAACAATTTTCTTTGAAAAATAAAACCACCACCCATTTATATATATATATATATATATATATATATATATATATATATATATATATATATATATATATATATATAGGTTGATTTGTCCTGTATGTAAAGGAGTGTATATATATGTCAGACTGGTCGATCGTTCAAGACAAGATTTGAAGAACAACAATCTTTTTTGAAAAATAAAACGGATTCAACGTTTTCAAATCGTTGGCGTGAAAACCACCACCAATTTCCACGAATCGATAATTTTCAAATTATGCATAAATTACCGAAAGGAACCAAACTCACTTAGAATCATTAGAAATTTTTAAACTCAATCATAATGCAAAAGATATCTTGCTGAAAGACCAGGTTGACTTGATATATTCTCCTATATTTTAGTGTATTCAAACAATAACGATTTTTCTAAGAGCATTTTATTGTACCAATTTGGGAAATCCACTTCTATTAGCCCTTCTTGAAATTTGTCTATTTAGGTACCTGCAATAATTCTTTCCCACCTGTAAACGCAAATCTATAATTATGTATTAAGTTCTCAACTCAATCTGCCCGAAGATAGTGACCGAAATTGAAATCGTAGTGTTATATTTTTGTGATAATAAACGTATTAAATTCAAATTTAGTTTTTGTTCATCATATATATATATATATATATATATATATATATATATATATATATATATATATATATATATATATATATATTCAGAGTTTCAGAGTTGCTAAATATTTCTTTGTCGTATATGTTAGTTTTGATTATTTGAAATATGATATTTTTTTTTATAATTCTGTCTACTATTCGGAATGTTTACGGAATTTTTTTTTGCACCGATGTGGTTCTCTGAAATAAACCAGAATTTTTTTTCAAAAAGTAGATTTTGATATAACTGCGAATCATCTATATTACTGATACTAGTATTGAATATTGGTCTATTTGTATGAATTAAAGCTGAAGTAAAATTGATCAATTCCTAGAATCTTTCATTGTGGTTCAGTTTTCTGACTTCAATTTATAGTCATGTGTAGGATGTATAAGCAAAAACTATTAAGTTCTTAAACAATATATACTTTCGATAACAATTACAATTGATTACAATAATCTTGTAGATCCACGTGAATATTCTTTCAGTTTCATCTTGAGTGTGAAAATATCTGTTATTTTCTATCTGGAATAATTCATGCATATGTAATAATCCCACTTCGATCGATATTATTGCTATTTTCAGGTGATATAGATATAAGTATAATTAAATCAGAACAACCTTCCTCTTCAGCAGCAAAAGATATGTATTAGTATATATTTCCACATATGTAAGTTAAATACTTCATATTCCTTGCAGATTGCTCAACAGTTTCTCTCGTATTAACTTGTTCATTTAATGAGGTTAGCTTATAATTATAAAAATACGCGTGTAGAATTTAATCGTCATCTTCTGGTGTTATTTTTATGCAAAGGCAAAAGTCTGAGGTGAATATTAACCGAAACAGTCATTGGAAAAAAATGCAGCTAGTTATTTTGTTATTCTTCCTGGAACAACTAGTTTATTTCGCAACAGAGTCTTGTTGGAAAATTATAAAATTAGACGGAAATTTTCTCTCGGACGTTCGAGGAATTGACTCGTTTTGCGTTCATTCATAAGTGTACAAATATTCAAAGTGCAAATTGGTTTTGAGAATGTACGACAACTTTCATTCTTGACATTTGAATCCATTAGTATTATGTCCTAAGTTCCGCAGAACCTGTATTTAGGCGAATAATCTATAATCTAATGGATATTTCGAAATTATTTTTGATGGAGCGACCAATGTAAAAATTTTGTTTCGAAGATAAAATATATATTTAAATGAATTTCTATGATTTACGCACAAATGAGATGAAAATCCATCATATACTTTGTTTATAATGTCTTTTTATGATTTGCAAGATACAAATTTAATTGTTAATCAACTGAGACAGTGAATGTTCATTGTTAATTGATTAATCTATTGTACCGGATGAACCAATTTCTATGGACTTTGGGGTTTGAGGGAAAAATGATTAGAAATATCCTGAGCTCGATTTTGGAGACAAGTTTAAGTAAATATATGAAAACTACTTTCTTATTATCAAAATTTTTTG
>JARQZK010000838.1:237500-242500 GCA_030704885.1 Cynegetis impunctata
CGGTTTATGGAGCTCCAAAAAAAAAATAACTTCCATTGATAAATACCGATACTTAACTTTTGTAAAAAATACGCGAAACAAAAAACAAGTACAACTAAAAATTCTGCCTCCAACATCGGTATCTGTTATTCAACACTTGTATTGAGTATACTATCAAGTTCAAACTTGGATAGGCAATCAACTGAACCCAGAAGACCGGGGGTGAAAATTTAAAGATAATACTCTAGAACCGATTCAAACAATATTCCCATCTGCTCCAGAAAAACTCCTCAACACTATTTTTTGCAATGGCAAAAAAGGTTGTAGGGACAAATATGACTGTAACAAAGTCAGGTTGCTGTGTTCTCCAGCGTGTACCAATTGCCAAGGTCAGTCTTGCTCAAATATCCAGTTGAGTACAATAGAGGAAGATTCCTTTGATTTTAATGAAGATACCAATGACTCAGCCACATTCGAACAATTTATGAACATCCAGCAAGAGGAAGAGGAGAGAGAAATCGAAGAAGACATTACTGTTGAAGTAGACTTTCAAAAGTATGAATCCGATTAAAATACCTATCTAAAGAAATCAAAACAATAATCAATAGCAATATCAATAATCAGTATCAATAATAAGGTAATATCTAGAACTTGACTGGTATTGTTCTCTTAAACAATCCTAAAATTGTCATGACATTTATTGGAGTAGGTCTACAGGGGAAAACACGATAAAAAAATGCGCCGTATACACTACCCCACAGGTGGCGTGGAAATTGTGCATATCATGTATAATGCGACTCTTAGAATCGCGATATCTCTGGAATGGTAACTCTTAGAAAAAAAATCACGATATATATGCGAAATTCTAAAGATAGTGCTGATTTGTTTTCGGTTCATTCCATTATAGCGGCGGGCACGGAGTGGAAAAAATTGTGCATTTTGCATTTCAAATACCTACTAACTAACCATCCTAGACACCAGATCGAAAATTCAGAACTACCAGACCGTTTATAAGGTAATCCTCCTCTATTCACTGGATTAAATTGGGCACGACCGCATCAAAAGTGTATCACCCTGTAGGTATTCAAAAATGCTTGATAGCTCCAAATATTCAGTTATTGAAGTGTAATATGTTTACGAAATTTCAATTTATCAGTAATTTATTCATTCATTAACTATCAAATGTCAAATGAAATGTGTTCAATAAATAAAGTTTCATCACGAGTTAATTATTTTTGGCATTTATCTCGACATCTATGCAGTTTTCGAAAAACATACAGGAGAGCAAAAAGTATACAAATTGAAGGCAGAATTCAAATTGATATTTCTTTGGGAGTCGGCACGCGTAAAAGTTCGAGAGGGTTGAATTGGGTACGGACCCCCAAAAGTGTTTCACCCTGTAGGTATTCAAAAATGCTCAATAGCCTCAAATATTGAGCTATTGAAGTAAAATAGGTGTGCCAAATTTCAAAAATCACTCTTAATGAACTTTTTGCTTGTCTAGAAAATATGATTCATCATAAGAAACTTTAATTTTTTTATACAGGGTGGGTACAAACTGCAAAAATGTTATTTTGCTTAAGAGTTAACATACCTTTGTTGTCAATGTCTTTATTTAATGAAATTATTATTTGAATAGAAATGCTATCTACTGAACAAAGAGTTTTTATAATACAATGTTATGGGGATGGTCAATTTTCATACCGCTACGTCATGGAACAATTTACCAAAAAATTTTTAAGAATCCCAATAACTAGAATGACAATCTTCAAATTAATAAAAAAGTTCCAGAGAACTGGTTCGGTTTTGGACATCAGAAAAAAAATAAATACGACGATGATGATGCTGCTACGGTCTTAGTTCTTCAATCTGTTGAAGAAAATCCTATGACGTCCCTTAGAAATCGTGCTATTCAGTTGGAAGTTGTGAAAAAAAGTCAAATTCAGAAGATCCTTAAACCAAATAAATTGTATCCGTATAAACTGCACTTTAATCAAAGATTGGAGGAGAAAAATGACGCGAAACGACTTGATTTTTGCTTGTGGATGGGAGAAAAATTTTTGAATGGAAATGTTGGTTTTCATAAATGCATCATGTTGTCTGATGAAAGTACATTCTCTACCAATGAAACCGTTGTAACCCAGCACCTTAGGTAATGGTCTTTAGAAAATCCCGAATTCAGAGTTATGGCGAGAAGACAATATTTCAAAAAAGTTAACGTGTGGTGCGCGATATCCATCCATGGCATCATAGGGCCATATTTTTTTGATAACACGTGCAATAGAATATCATAATTAGAAATGCTGGATACATTTTTCAATGATGACCTTGAAAATCTACCATTAAATTTTCGACAAAATATGTATTTTCAGCAAGATGGTTGTCCAGCTCATTTCGCTCGTGAGGTTAGAGAATGGCTTGACCGCAGATTTGGATCGAGGTGGATTGGCAGGAATGGCCCAGTTTTGTGGCCCCCAAGAAGCCCCGACTTAATATTGGCCAATATGTTTTTATGGGGCCGTTTGAAACAAATTGTTTTTGCTACAGCAGTACCAAATGATATTGAAGTGCTGAAGGGCAGAATTATCCAGGCTGTCCAATCGATATCTCAGGAAGAAATCAGAAAATCTTTCACTTATTTGAAGAAGCAATTAAAAAAATGTGTTGAGTATGGCGGTGGAGTTTTTGAATTATGAAATCTTTATCGTATTATTTTCATGTTAATAAAATTGTTCGTATTATTATTATTACCTATAATTACTTCATCAAGTGAAGACGTTTATTAAGAGTGACTTTTTTTCGTAACTTTCAAAATAAAGTATATTCAGGCTTAAGGAAATTGACATTTTTGCAGTTTGTACCCACCCTGTATAAAAAAAAATTAGGTTTCTTTTGATGAATCGTATTTTCTAGACAAGCAGAAACCTTAATTAAGAGTGACTTTTTTTCGTATCTTTCAATTTTTGAGCCATTTGTCCTCTTGTAAACCCCATCCGTGGACATACTATATATATATATATATATATATATATATATATATATATATATATATATATATATATATATATATATATATATATATATATATATATATATATATATATCTATATATATATATATATATAAATATATATATATATATATATATATATATATATATATATATATATATATAATATATTAGTTATTTATGTACCAAGTGCGTTATATAGATCATTATGCCCTGAGGGAAACATTCGGCCCGAGGGCCTCTGGCCCGAGGGATGAATGTTGCCGATGGGCATAAGGATCTAGTAACGCACGCGGTGCATACAAGATTTTATTTTCACGAAAAAATTATTATATTATGATGAAAAAGCGATTCAAAAATCGTTTCATTGCTCCTATCCATTTTCCTTCTCATAGTAGGCATGTCATTTGTTGATATTTTGACGTTTGTGAATATTTTTGTCATCATATTTAGTGAATGTCTATTTTCTGCTTTCTTTGTGTAGTCTTAATAGAAATAATGGAAATGAAAATGAATTTACCCAAGAATATCATAGAAAATGCAGCCAAAGCTTGCGAATAATTCATTGCCGGAGAAATCCAGAGTCGTATACGACAAGGAATATGAAGTATTTAAGCAATGAAATTTGCTTCATTTCTCCTAGTATAATAAGCGGGCGTTTTTAATCCATTATGCCCGCAAATGCGGGCATAATGGCCTAGGGCATAATGAGTGTGTTTATAGCAACCGTATCCAAGGTGAAATAAACGTATAATATACAAGTGAAAAATAAAAATATATATATATATATATATATATATATATATATATATATATATATATATATATATATATTTATATATATATATATATATATATATATATATAATATACCGGTCATCAAAAATCGTACTCTAGGGGATGTACTTAACCACTTCCGCATCTCATTGTTGACTTTCAATACAGTACAATAATGTATTATTTTCAGTGGAAATACGACCAAAAAGAAGAACAATATAATTAGCGTAAATGATTTCTCAATTATTATGAAATTATATGAAGCACTCCTTTCAGAATCTGAAATGAAGGATTACTTCTGGTTTTATTGGAGTTATATATAAAATGATGGTGATTTATTTATTGCTTATCAATTCCACCCAAAAAGATCATCTTGCATATAGATCTAGTGCTTATGCTGAATCAAATTAAAACACTAAGTCATTATGATTATTTTTCTTCTGAATTCCTTGTTTAAAGTTGCGCTAGTAAACAAATATCTGTATTGACTAATTGATTATTCCAAAACATCCTTACATTCAGTATAAGCGCAAAATTTAAGAACAGAATTATCTCGTCCAATTGCTCTTTTCGAACAACAATATCCGAAAATCGATTCAACTGTGAGTGTCTTAGGGCTGCCAAATACTAGGCCTGATATAGTTATTAACGTAACAAGGCCGATATGTAGCAAATAACGGATGAGGTTGGATATTGTTATAACTAACCGAATCCGTTATTTGCGTATCGGCCGTGTGTCGTTAAAGACTTTTCGTAATCCCGTTGGAAGATTACATTTTGATTCCGAAGAAAAAACAAACCCCGTACCTCGTAATTCTGAAAAAAAATCCCAACGTCGTGCACTCTGTTGTCATGGAACTGTTTGGCAATTTTATAAACAACGTCAGTTTTTTGTGTTCGCAAGTTCGATGTAACGACGACTATGGATGAAATTGAGGAAAAAAATGAAATTCCTTCTGAAATATTGGAAGAATCATGTGCAGCGAGTGTTGATTTACTGCCGGCAATAACTCAACAGCGGTATAAAAAAGAATATGAAAATTTTGAAAATTGGCGTAATAGCAAGAATGTAAAGGTGGTTAATGAGGATGTTTTATTAGCCTATGCGAAGAAAAATCGAAGGTTTATTCTCCCAACTCGCTGTGGACGAAGATTTCAATGTTGAAACTTGCTTTGAGAGTTTATGACAACATTGACATTTCAAGGTTAGTTATTTCAAATCTTGCACCATATT
>JARQZK010000838.1:247500-256123 GCA_030704885.1 Cynegetis impunctata
TAAACTGGACAAATAAAACTGCTCCTGTACCTGAAGCTTTTCTCTACCGCATAGTATATATCTTATGGAAAAATATCCATGGATGGAGCCAACTATAGTGAATATGTATTTTTCAAACGATACGTAGAAGACTGACTTCTATTAACAAAATCAACGAACATACAATGAATCTTACAAATTTAGCAATGCATATACTGGGTACTTAAATTTTCATCTAAGGCAAGACCAAAAAGAAAACTAGTTGGATTCTTTGTATATGATAATTATTAAAAACACACATACCAAATGGTATACAAAAACAGAACATAAACCGCTAAGTAGACAGTATACTTATAACTCCAACAATTCCATGACGCAGAACATCGCACAGTAATAGGATACATAGATAGAGCCACAAAAATTAACATTTCCTCAAGTAAGTCCAAAAATAATGAAAGAATTGAAAAGATCACTACAAAAGAACAATTACCAATAAAACATTATGGCTTATAAAACAAGAAACATAATCTAATAATAACGCATATACTATAAAATCAACAAACAAAACAGAAATATCCAATATGTTATAAGTTAGCATACTGAGTGCAAATTGTAACAAACAAATCACTACAAGGCAAACCTAACCCACATAAATACACAAAAACGCGACAACAGCATAAAACAAACAGAACCAGAACAACTTATGAAGAGGCAAACAAACTTGTAGGAGAACCGAAAGAAAGAGAAATATAGGGAACGATGCACAAAGAAATAAACTAAGACCAAACGACAAATGACAGGCAATATGTAAAATAACTGATCCAAGTTTACTCGCTACTTAAAACAAAGAAAGAAATTTCAAAAATATTTGCAGAACAATTGACGAAATTTTATGTTTTTCTAAATGTTTTAAATTGAGTTTAATTGCAGGTCAAGAATTTTGTTAGATGTATGTTTTATTGTTATCAGTATATCAGAAAATAACAAATTATAAAATCTAGAGTGAAATGTGTGCACCTGACACCACCAACTATCCCATATAAATAAATAGTAGGTATCTGCTAACTGATCAAAGAATTAAATATATATATATATATATATATATATATATATATATATATATATATATATATATATATATATATATATATATATATATATATATATATATATATATATATATATATATATATATATATATATATATATATATATATATAATATATATATATATAAATATAACTTTTTGATAGTTATTAGCAATAACAGGCTTGGTGAATCTCAAAAAACTCGATTTTATTGAAAAGTTGACGTTTCGCCACGACATTCGTGGCTTTATCAAAACTTTTGAAATATTGAAATTCCAATATATTTGAATATATTGAGTTTTTTGAGATTCACCAAGCCTGTTATTGCTAATAATTATCAAAATGTTAACAATAGTTCACAGGCAACAACAATTCAAATAAATATATATATATATATATATATATATATATATATATATATATATATATATATATATATATATATATATATATATATATATATATATATATATATATATATATATATATATATATATATATATATATATATATATATATATATATATATATATATATATATATATATATATATATATATATATATATATATATATATATATATATATATATATATATGTGTGTGTATATATATATATATATATATATATATATATATATATATATATATATATATATATGCATATATACATTGCATATAATGATTTTTCACGAAATTTCTGTTCTGAAAAATCTTCTATTATATCTCCAAATTCTATTTTTCTTAATATATCACTTACTAAGCAAATTATTGACAACTATCATTAAAGTGTTCATTGTTTAGAAAAAATTTAAAAATCTGATCTGGGGTTGAATTTAGAAAATATAACGGTATATATTTTAGCATTTCGGGACTTCTGTGACTATATATTGGAATTTAGTAAACGCAGGCCTAAGATAAATATATTTACCACTGTTGACGAGACCAAAGAAGGGATTTTGATATACCACATGTATTCCGCTAAATTGAATTTGAAGATGAGATACAAAAGTTCTGGATGTACAAAATAAAACCTACATGAGATGAAAAACTTAGTTCTGCAAAACATTTAGGAAACAGGTCAAAAATAATCAGAGAATATCCAATAAAACGACTTCCCAATTTTCTATTTTTAAGAAAGCAGCAAATAAGTTCGACACATTCATTCCCATGAATATTCAATTTCATGTGGCATATGAATAAAAGTTATCAATGATTTGCAAGAACAATAAAAGTTACAACTTCTCAATTTGGTGCGCATTCGTTATTGTATATTTAATTTAACGGAGCAATAATTATGCAACATTGGTTTACACTTTCTTTCAGTTCAGATACCATAAAATTGCCAGAAACCACGACTACGGCAATGCTTTAGTCTATTTCTTTTTCTGTGAGTGATGTAAAATAATACAAATATTTTCAACCAATTCGAAATTAGGAGGAGGCTGATAGATGGTTATCAAAATCGTAATTAATTAAATATATATCAAATACTCTATAAATTGATTAAAAGAGTATAAAGCGTTTCCGTACACTATGCCATCTCCAGGTACCTACAGTAGAGTACTTTTTTATCTGAAGATGTACCTATACTACTTACATTAGTTAGATTTTTGAAAATTTATCACATATTTGATCTCTTTCGAACTTTTTAATTGTAGAATACCCTGGAACATTTATTCCTCGTGAATATACATTTAACCTTGTTTGCATCAAATAAGATACAGTGAATGTATACATTTTTGTCGATGTCATGAATACTTTTAGTTTCGGAGTTTAAGATTTTTACTATGAAAAAATTCAAGTATAAATGAAAGAAGTATGTTAACTAAATGATGGTAAAAAATGTGAAAACTACGATAACATATTCTTTCAAACTTCAATTTGAATGAACTAATAATAATCAATGATAATTGTTTAGAGTCTATTCTTCAATCTACATTATTGGAAATGAATTTTCTATTCCTCTTTAAGCCTTAAAGTATATACTGAAAAAATTCTGATTGGAATATTTACATATAGTATCGAGGATTTTAAATTTGAAACAAAGAGTTTTTTATCACTCTCATACAAATTTATGAATTTTTTAAAATATACCTCATACGTTCTTTTCTTTTAAGTACTTTTACTATTAAAAATATTCTGAAATTAAAATTCATGTTGCTAAACATTATTATAGTTTGAAAATATAGTTGCATTCAACTATGATTTCTATTCACTATATTCAGTTTATATTGCATCACTTGTCTACGTTGTTTTTTATTAAAAACTGCTCACCTTTGAAGCGGATAATTCCAAAATTATTCACAAAAACCTATTAATGTAAAACCACCAATGTAAAAGCTTCGAAATGTCGCACCGTGCAAATTGAAATAGGGAGCACTAGTACTGACAGTGTCCAGCAATCTATATAATCAGTTAAATTGTTCCGGAGGTCGCACAAACCACTAACCTGTTACCGACAACAACCAGGTGTTACTAGATACTGACAAAACCAAGCGAACAGAACGAACTTGCAAAGGATATCGACTGTGCCCCGATCTGCAGTCGAACGAAGAATGGACTCCGGTACCATCGGGGTACCACAGAAAGCGAGTGACGCGGGATTTCAAAGCCGCCTATGGTTCTTTCCAGCTCCAATGTTACAACCAAGCTGTATGTAATCGTCCTTTGCCTCTTCGATAACGGTGTCATATATTTTGCAACTCATCGTTAGTCTCTTTCAATCTGATTATCTATTTGTTTAATTAAAGGTTTATTCTGCAAATGTCTAGTCGGATGAGGCGGTTTTCTTCGATCGAGCACACAGTACCCGGAAGATAATTCGATGAATTCAGTTGAAATAGAGAGTGTATAGATTATTAATTATGTAACACGTTTCGTTCAAAGCTGAGATGAAAATGACGAAGAGTGACTTAATTTATCTTATTAGGCTAACTTGAAATTCTTTTGATGCATGAAGTGTATGAAAAATTTGTAGTCAGCCGAAATGACGATCAGTTTTCCAAATATTTCCAATATTTTCACAGGACCATCTTGATAACGAAAAATAATACTAACCACTATAATTCACTCTGAAATTGGTTCGAAATATTGAATATTTATCTCTATATTATGGCGGTCAGAAATCTTGAGAAAATTAGAGATGACTATAAAACTTAATAGCTCATCGTTTTCGTGATTTGATATTGTGTCAGAATTTTCTCAAATTTTTATCGTATATATACTGTCGATATTATTCAAATTCTTCTGAATGTGTATCCTTTCTAATATTTCTGTATATTTGTGATATTTTAGTTTTTCATGAATAGGATTATAGCTAAAATTATAATTTCCACTGCTATTACGTTTACTCACTGCAGTTGTTTAGGTTTTCAACTATTTCTGGGCATTCAACCGTTCTTCTAAATTTTGTAAAACTTACTATTCGAAATAAGGAATGTTATGTAAAATAATTTTTTTTTCAATTTATTGTATGTATATGTATTTATGAATACATACATATATATATATATATATATATATATATATATATATATATATATATATATATATATTATGCCAATAATTGTTATACTAAAAGGACTCAAATTTAATATTCTAAATATAACCATTTCATCCACAACGATATTTTTATTCTTCATTCAGACAATATTAGGCGAACATTCGATAAAATATGAAAACTATCACACCCTTTTTGCTTTGGGTTGAAGGTTTGTTTAATGTTTATATATATATATATATATATATATATATATATATATATATATATATATATATATATTTATTTATTTATTTATATTAAAATGAAGAAGAATGTTTCGAAATACTTCATTCTTACAACTCTCATTTTATTCTGAATAACCTTGAGATATTAGAGATCTCCAGACTCACATTGTTGGGCGAAGGCTTGGCAATTAATTCACAACAAAATTTTGCTTCAATTTAATTGATTAAGACATTTTTCCAACCATGAATCAGTTGCGAATTACTCTCATTGTTGTAGTACCTGACAGATAGGGTAGTTTTTGTTTGTTTCGTTTTTTTTTTGTTTCTTTTTATTTTTGTTTTCTTAATATTAAGGCCTTATTTCATGGTAATTTCCAGTTTTATTCTTAATAGACATTGTTAGTTTTTGTAAGAATCTACAGATTGGTAGTAAGTTTTACGTACGGTAGTTTCCAATATATATCATTTAGAGGATTAATTGATTTAATAGTAGAAAATTATAGTTTTCTAGGTCAGTGTTTTTCTATCTTGAACAGTTGACTCAGTCCAAATTTATAGAATTCATTTGCTCATTCAGATTGTCATTCCATGCCATGTATCTCGCTTAATTGCAGGCATCGTTTTCTACTATTAATCTGGTCTTGTTTTCTTTCAGTCATATAGCATCAATAGTTATTATATCTTTAATTTGAAATATTAAACAGGAGAACTCTACCAACTCCTATATTTTTGAGGATAATTTATAATATTATGATTTGACAAATTTTGATTAATGTATGTAAGTATGGATTGAATGTTTTATGAAATTGTCAGTCGAATTGTTGTATTAGGTTTATGTTGATTGATATTGAATAGTTGTATGTATCTTTCGTTCTCGCTATGTAGCCTCAGAAGATCTGACGATGAAATGCAATGCATTTTGAAACCGGTCAAATATTGTATTGTAGAGTATGAAATTAAGACGTTTTTCTTCATTTTCATACATTAACTCGCACCATGGGTTCTACATCTAACTTCATATATATATATATATATATATATATATATATATATATATATATATATATATATATATATATATATATATATATATATATATATATATATATATATATATATATATATATATATATATATATATATATATATATATATATATATATATATATATATATATATATACATATAAAATTCTCGTGTCACGGTGCTAGAAGTTGAACTCCTCCGAAATTGCTCTACCGATTCTCATTAAATTTTGTGTGCATATCGGGTAGGTCTGAGAATCGGCCAAATTCTATTTTTCATCCTCCTAAATTTTAAGGGTAGCTCACCCCAAAATTTTTTTTCTTTATTCCTCAGACAAAATTTTCTGTTCTATTTTTTTTATGATACAGCATTCAAAAATAAATACAACCCTATATTTTAACCCATCTACGATCAACCCTCATTCTTTATTTGTTAAATTCCTCCGAAATGGCTCGACCAATTCTCATGAATGCGTGCATATCGGGTAAATCTGAGAATCGGACAACATCTATTTTCCATCCCCCTCAATGTCGAGGGTTCACCTTTCAATTCAATTCTTTATTTTTCAGACAGCATTTTCTGTTCTATTTTTTTTTATGATACAGCATTCAAAAATGCATACAGCCCTAAATTTTCACCTATGTACGATAAACCCTTATTTTACCATCGCGATTTTCATTGTTTTAAATTTTATCCACAGATCCGCAATAGGGTTGCAAGATGGCAATCGAAAATTGAAAAATCGAAATTTTTCATACCGCTAAGTGGTTACGGGGGACCGCCCCAAATATTTTTATAAATTTTTTGAACAAAATTTATATTTTTTAATGATGTTTCATTAAACATCTAAATTTTCACCCTTCTATCAACAACCCATAATTTTTAATAGTAATTTTAGTAATTTAAACAACGTTTGCCTGGTCGAATAGATTTTTAGATATAATGATAGATAGATAGTTAGATAGATAGATAGATAGATAGATAGATAGATAGATAAATAGATAGAAATAATTTATATGGTAGAACAACGTTTGCCGGGTCAGCTAGTATATATATAAATATATATATATATATATATATATATATATATATATATATATATATATATATATATATATATATATACAGATACATATATGTGTATATATAAATATTTATATGTTTATATGTTTGTATATATATATATATATACACTTGGTATTATTATTCATTGAGAACGATGTTTCGGTTCGTAATTCAGACATGATTAAAAGATAATTCGATAAAAAAATGAGATCGCTCTCACTTGCCTCTAGTAAAAGTTTTCTTCACATCAGGAACAAAATATGAAAGTGTTTTGGCATGGTTGTGATTCTAATTCGTAGATTGAATGAAAAACGTTGTTCAAGTGTCTATCGATTATATTTCTTATTGTTTCAACGTAATCTCAACCGAGAGCCAAATGAGAACATAGTTAAGAAACCGCAAGTAAAACAACAACACAATGAACAGAATTGTTCGAAGCCTTGAATGATTACAAAATAATATTAGTTATGATTCATATCTATGACTAGAGAGATAAATATTATTTCGAACTCGGGATCATTCGTTTTCAGGAGGTTTCAGTTTCGAATCCCATGATCTACTGGACTGTATTGAGTTGTGTTACTCTTGCTATACATACTAGACCAATGCTAAACCATCCCCGGAAAATAGGGGATCGGACAAATTTTCAAAAAGTGTTTTAAATTAATCTTTATGGATACTTATTCCCATAAAAAATAAAATTTTATTTATTTATAACCTTCTAGGTGCTCAAAATCATGTTTTAATATTGTTCGTTCAAAAATCCCGCCAACACGCCACGTTATATCATCTGAGAGCGCGTGACGTCATTTGTGGTGATAACAGAACAGCTACATGAGCATAAGTCTCGAGAAGTTTTGTTTGGTGGAGTACATTCTTGATTTTTTGTTATAGTACGAAAAAATATCGTTGGTGTGCAGTACCTCAAAGTACGAACACATCAAAAACTAATCCAAATAAAATATTCATTCTTATGTGCCAAGAAAAGCAGATATACGAAAAAAAATGGTTGCACTTACCGAGAAGAAAGTGCGACGGACTGTCTGTAACTTCACCAATTTACTTTTGTGAAGATCATTTTGACGTGAGTGTACAGTAATTACTTATAACAAATAAATGGAATGAAATGTGCTTAAATTAAATTGTAGTAAATATACATTGTGTGATGTTAGAGGTAATATTTACGAGAGCATACATCATTTTTGCTTGTTTCAGCTGCCGAATTACTAGTCTAGTACAAGTGCTTTTTTGTTCAACTTTTTTTCACCGGTGTCAGAAAAATATGAGCAAGGTGTCATTCGATTTGGAATAGAACCTTGATATTTTTTGAAAAAAATAAAGTTCCGCTCGCGAAAATAGTAAAAGTTATAAACAATAGACTGAAAGAAAAAAGAGGGGTTTCGTTTTTTGCAAATATCTCAAATACCAATTGAGATTTTCGATATCTAAAAAAATATTTGAAAAGAGAAGGAAATATCCTGAAAGAAAATTTCAACTGCCAGAACTGTAGGATCAATAATTATAATTTTTTCAGAGGGGTAAAAATACGGCCGAAAACGACTAATTTGGCTTGCGCAAACCACGCTCATTTTGGATACTTTAACAATAAACATTATTTAACCATATTAAATACGAAAATTAAGAAACGAAAACAATCGGATACTAACTGGATAGTTGAATGAACGATAATTCGGTAGCAAAATATTTTTATCGCGTTTTTTCAATTAGTTATATAATA
>JARQZK010000839.1:0-7500 GCA_030704885.1 Cynegetis impunctata
ATCTAATCTATCTATCTATCTGACCCGGCAAACGTTGTTCTGCCATATAAATTATTTTCATCTATCTAAATAGGGGTTGATCGCAGGGCGGTGAAAATTTAGGGTTGTATATATTTTTGAATGCTGTATCATAAAAAAATAGAACAGAAAATGTTGTCAGAAAAATAAATAAAAAAATTAAGGGGTGGACTTCCCTTAACATTTAGGGGTTGAAAAATAGATTTTGTCAGATTCTCAGACCTAACTGATATGCTCAAAGAATTTCATGAGAATCGGTCGAGTCATTTCGAAGGAGTTTAACAAATAAAAAATAAGGGTTGATCGTAAAAGGGTGAAAATTTAGGGTTGTATGTATTTTTGTATGCTGTATCATAAAAAAATAAATTCAAAAATTTTGTCTCAAAAATAAAATAAAAAATTCAGGGGTGGACTACCCTTAACATTTAGGGGGATGAAAAATAGATGTTGGCCGATTCTCAGACCTACTCAATATGCTCACAAAATTTCATGAGAATCGGTCAAGCCGTTTCGGAGGAGTATGGGAACTAAAACTGTGACACGAGAATTTTATATATAAGATATATATATATATATATATATATATATATATATATATATGTATATATATATATATATATATATATATATATATATATATATATATATATATAGTTATTATAGAAATCGATCACATTCTGAAGATCTGATGGAAATCATAAATATTCAGGATTGATTGGGCCGATACATGGTGTAAATTAATGAACATATCAAAACAATGGTTAATAATATCAATTTACACATTTATTTAAAGAAATAACGCATGACAACAGTTTGCCATTAGCATCTGAAGAAGGTGAAGTTCCACCGAATCGTGCGTCATGCATTATTTATTTAAATAAATGAGTAAATTGTTATTATCAACCGTTGTTTTAATACATAAAGATTTAATTTGTCAAATAAGGATTCTCAACAGCGAATGCGTTTTGTTACATCATATATCAATTGATAATTCGCAATTATTAACAAGTTCAGTGCGAATATTTCACTCTACAAATTGCATATTTTATAAATTAGCTAATGTACATTTCTCAGATCAATAGTTCAACTTGATAAATATACGTGAATCATATACTTTTCAATATATAATTAAGGGCCCCCATAATTAAACCTTCTCGACAGTATGAAGACTTTTAAGATATTTATTAGTTTATAATATCACATTATCTAGTGTTGTTGCTTTTTTTATCCACATTTTGTAGAATTTGGATTTCATTAATTATATGATAGCTCTTGAAATGAAGTATCAGGATATCAAATCAAAGAAGTTTCATGACCTAAAATCTTTAATAACTATAAGCATCTGTTATTCAGTCCGAAAAAGTAACTTGTTACTTCCTTTACGAGCTACACTTATATTCAACCCCTGGAATATATGTTTACTGTTAATCTGTCCAAGTATTTTTTGTTATAACAGCTGCTATCATGACATGCTGATGTTGAGAATAATCTCTCTCTACCTGAAAAATATTGTCTTGGGGATCTCGTTCTAATATATTATATTCGCATCTACAATCTAATTTTTCAACTAAAAAATACGTATCTGCATTTTAAAGCCAAGAAACAAATATTTTTTCCATCTAACTTAGTCGCAGCATACTGCATACCTCATTATACAACTGCATTCAATCTGCACCAGCTTATTTACATTCTAGTTCTGATTTATACCTGTCATCCTATTCCCTTCCCAAAGCACGCTACAAAGGAAGCTGCATGTTCCATTTTGTAAATATAAATGGCAAGGCGTTTGTCGATTTTCTCTTTCAGAACTTGCAACAAATCAAATTTTATCGTAAAGAGGCCGAATACCGTGCTAGCATTGAAATATCCATTCATTGATCTATATGCCAATAAGGATTTTTGCCAGAGATGGATGGAGAGCAAGGTGTTGGAAATTGATGGAGCGGCATGGTTTGCTTCTTTTGTGATAATGAAAAGAAACAATTTTTGGGGAACTGGGAGCAGACCCAGTAAAATAGAAATCAGGGACCTTTTATATAGGCAGCATAGTATCTTGCATATTGACGATAGAAATTTGATTCGCAGTTTGTTCAAACAATATGGGTAAAAGAAATATTTCCAATCATAACTATTTGTTGTTTCATATTTGATT
The DNA here is from genome assembly GCA_030704885.1 of Cynegetis impunctata. Lineage (NCBI taxonomy): Eukaryota > Metazoa > Arthropoda > Insecta > Coleoptera > Coccinellidae > Cynegetis > Cynegetis impunctata. The sequence continues at coordinate 2,171 of JARQZK010000839.1, forward strand.
TTCTGTAATGAAGTTTGATTAAATTAATTGAATTTCTGGTACATCCCGCTTGTGATTTTTTTTACCCACTGTGCGATGTAATGTACCTACATTGGTCAGATAGGTCGATTATTGAAAATAAAATTCAAAGAATACTATCACATACTATAATAAATCATTTACTGTCAGCTGCATAAGTTAAGTTAAAACAAAATGTATTGCTATTATTCAGAAATGTAAATTGCTAAATGTTATAAAATCCTTAGAAATTTATTAAGTTTATCATAGTACAGTACATCAATATTTTAGTTGGCTAGACTGCTTAAATAAGTTTTGTCTTGTTTAACCTAGCTTAGAATAAATATTCAAGTAACATATTATATCTATGATTATATAACTCATGTATGAATAAGCCAATAGAATTCGTGAATTTTGCATAACTACTGCGTATTGATAAGAAATATACCCTTGACGACCTGATATAATCGTTTTGGTGTTTCGTCTCGTGTCAAAATGTGAATGTTTTCATATTGACGATGTTTTGACGTTTGTCAAAAATAATTAATATTTTTTATTCGTTATATAATCGTAACGACTACCACTCTAGCAATCGAAAATAATCGTTATACTGACCTCATCACTCGACGTATTTTCTTAAAACACCACTCGAACTCGCTCTAGTGGTGTTTCGCAAAATACGTCTCGTAACTCGGAAGTATAATCGATTATTTTCGATGCTCCTGTGATATTATAACTGATTGTATAACTCATGTATGAATAAGCCAATAGAATCCGTGAATTTTGCATAACTACTGCGTATTGATAAGAAATATACCCTTGACGACCTGATATAATCGTTTTGGTGTTTCGTCTCGTGTCAAAATGTGAATGTTTTCATATTGACGATGTTTTGACGTTAAAAAATTAATATTTTTTATTCGTTATATAATCGTAACGAATACCACTCGAGCAATCGAAAATAATCGTTATACTGACCTCGCCACTCGGCGTAATTTCTTGAAACATCACTCGAGCTTCGCTCTCGTGAAGTTTCGCAAAATACGTCTCGTGACTCGGAAGTACTATCGATTATTTTCGATGCTCTTATGATATTATTACTGAAAATATGAAAACTTGTTTCTCTATATGTTTTTTCATAGAATTTGAAAATGATGACATATTTAAAGTTTCAAGAACTTGCGTTTAGAAATGACCACGTATAATGTTTCCAAAGTTGGGGGTTGTGCAAATCACTTCTGCTCACGCGTTTTGTGTATTTGCTTATATAATAGTATTTTTACCGTTTTTCAGAGTACAATGACCGGCACATTCGATATTCAATATTGTATAATGAAATTTTGATTACTTTTTACATTACACTTCTATACAAATAAATTGTATTAGGATCACGTTATGGGAGTTCAGATGAAAATTTTCTCAAATAATTTTATTGTATATATTAATGTGGTATTAATATTCTTTTCTTGAATAATATAGTTTGTGGCAGTTTTTCACTTTCGTTTATCTTAGATGCTTATTTCAACAGAATATTTTTGATGTAATAAATATGTTTGAAATGTCGGATGGCTCTTAATATTTCACAATAAACACAAAAACAATTAATAAAATACAGTAAAAGGATCCAATTTAAACTAAGAGGCAAATCAGAATTTGAGTTCATAGCAATTGCACCTATCTGATTTGGTTTTTTGGAATAAAATTTGTATGCATTTTTTTTCAGAAATATTGTAACAATATTTTCATACACTTTAGAGAAGAAGGAAAACAAAAAAAAATATTTCAGACTTCGAACAAATTTCAGTAATCCAATGAGATTTTATTACACCACATAATATGAAGAATATGATCAGTTATAACAGTAATTCAGACGAAGGAGGTCTCGGTCGCCCAGCGGTAGGGGTATCGCTTGTGAACCGAGGATTGTGGGTTCGAGTCCCACCTTGCTCTTGGGTGTTGTATATGTCCAATGAAATTTAGAGGTTTTAAATATGATTAACTGTTGGGTAATGACTCAGTTTCAAGCCCATTGGCCGTTCGGAACCGACGTAAAATTGTAGGTCAATTGAGTTAAAAAAAAAATTCAGAGGAACATCATCACAACAAAACAGATCATCGAAAGCCTTACATAATATTATTTATGCATTTTTCACAACGGGTTATATTGGAATCTGACATGGATGTGGAGCTTAGGTGATAACGTCAAACATGTCGTCTCAAAACCAATTTCAACACAATTTATATGAGAAATTTGAAAGTATTTTGAGTTTTTCCTAAGAATGTTAATTTCGAGTGAAAGTGTGAACCTGTATGTTGGTAAAAATTTACTCCAGTGAAAATACAGAGAAGGTGATAGGCTGGAAAGATCCAAATTCATAATACAATGTGGGAAAAATGGAGAGAATTCGAGGCCTGGTAAAACTTCACTGCTTTTTGTTTATCTATTTTGATTTCATTTACTTTGATTTGTAAAATACCTAGTCTAAATCAACTGTATTTGTTTAAGTGATATGAAACTATTTATTCTAGCTTTTTTATGTAGGAAATTTATAATCGTCCAGATATGATGGGCAATTATCAATAAACATATTTAAAAACTCTTTATTGATGATTCTTTATCCAACTCGAAATTTTCTTTTATTAGACATTTAATTATTTCTGAAAGAACTTTAGGCAAAATATATTCATAGATTCATTACTCCATTATTTCACTTAATCTTCCATAAATTTGTCATCTTTTAAGATCGGAGAAGACTTATTTATCGTACCATATCGGTGTAAAAATTTCTTCTAATACCAATAAATTTCCAGGCAACACAGATCCAGCCATTTAAAATGTTTTGGCTGCAGCATCTGAAATTTTCATTGATAAAGGGAACTAATCTAAGTCTCAATCATGCAGGACTTAATTACCTGGAAGAATGTAATTTTCTTTTGTAAAATGCAAAGAACACACCGTCATTATCGGAGTTGTGTGATTCTTTTTCAGATTGATTTTCAATACCTTCAATAAATCAATCTTTTCTTCTTCTCCAGAATGATTTTCTCTTAATACAAAATATCTGTTTGCTTCAGAAACCGATGAGAGCGAATACTTGCATTCGTATATGCTTTAGAATTATAATTTTTCACACAACAACCACTCTCTCGACTTGTTGATTCTACGTTTTGCAAGATTAACACTTTCCATTATTCACCTTTTGCGACCCTATTTGTAAAAAATCAAAATTTTGTCATGCAATTGCATATGTTGACGTTGGAAATAAAAACTTAATCCATCTGACCGCCAGAGTTCGCCAGCTGACATGTCAGATCCCAATTAAAATAAAACTTTTTGTTCTTCCTTGGATAGTTCGATACTCAGAGCAAGTAAAAACGTTTATATGCAATGTGTTTTCAGGTATGTGTGTTCTTTTTTTTTGTTGACGATTAAGGTACTCTACAAACTCTCTCAATAAATCGTATTCCTTGATTTTAACAAATGAAAATTTCCATCATTGCAGTCAATTCCTTGATATAACTCTTTTTCTATAAGATTTATGTAAGTCCTCTCATGGAAAGAATATATTTATTCCTTCACTTATCTGTGTATATATTTGATATCTATATCAGAATATTTTGTAGGGATAATGGTCTATATGCCCACTTCGATTTTTATGACCTAGGTGACGGAACAAATATCATCCATTCATATTATCCAAGAATAACAATACTTTATAATGAACAATGAAAATGTAACATATTAATTATGAGAAATTAATTAAGAGTTTCCGTCTTCATGAAATTTCTGAGTATTTCACAGAAACTGCTGAACTAAAGAGTATAAATTTAATATAGTGACTTGATTGTTTCCTCAGTAGAATCATGTGAAATTCAATATAGATTTACATTTTAAATATGAGAAAGTGATATTGAATTCTAATTTATTTCAAGCTAACCAACCGTTATCACATACTCATAATTCAGTTTTAGCAAACTTTATTAGCACTTTATTCATTCAGAACTATAGCTATCTACTTATAATTTGATATTGAATAATGAATGTGCATAATGACGCTTATCACATTCAAATTGCATTCACTTCAAAATTCATGTTTTGTTTCCATTAATTCTTGCTTAATGAAATAAACAAAAATGTTTTGAAACTAAGTTCATTCTTCCTTAAAAATTCAGTTTCAAGGACTTCTTACGCATCTTCATGAAAATTTCTCTGGAAATATTCACATACTACATTAATTTTTCATAACGAGACCTATAAAATTAATAAAAACAGACACATCAAAAACTTGAACAAACTAATATCTAACCAATCACCACAAACAATAGTAGGAGCAACATCACATGAAAATAGTGTAATTAATACCACTACCACTATAGAAATTAATAATATCAAACAAATACCAATCAATAATATTATAGCTAACATAGAAAAAGGTATTTCAAATTTATGTCCTGAAAATCAAATTTTCATTAGACAAAAAGTAGCACAAAATATAAAAACTCACCACAATAAATGCAAAAATGAAAAACAAACATTACATAATACACAAACCATCAAAAACTTATATCAAACCAAACAATTCATCAAATCTAATCCACAACTAACAATAACTAAATCAGACAAAGGAAACAAAACAGTTATACTAGAAACAAAAAATTTCTGCAATGCTTAGTGATTCATCTACATATAAACAAATTAAAAAAGATTTAACTAAGACTCTGAAAAATGAAAGTAACAAATTGTTTAAAACATGGCAACAAAAAAATTTCATTTTTTTCAAACATCAAAAGAATTAATTCGACACAACAGCCTTTCACCTAAATTTTATGGTCTTCCTAAAATACATAAAGAAAACATTCCATTGAGACCTATTGTCTCTTATATTCAATCACCTCTATATAATCTCTCTAAATTTCTTTCTTCAATATTAAAAAATATAGTAAATCAAAATCCTTATTATATCAAAAATTCTCTCGATCTAGTAGACCATCTTAAAACTTTGAAAATACCTAACAATTACAAACTTTTTTCATAAGATGTTGTTTCTCTTTATACCAATATTCCAAATTCTTTGGTTCCAATAATAATTAATGACAAATGGAATATTATCAAAAATTATACAAATATTCCTAAAGCCGATTTTATAGAAGCAATTCAATTTGCTCTTGGTACAAACTATTTTCAATATGAAAATAACTTCTACCAACAATTTGATGGTGTAGCAATGGGAAGTCCTATTTCCAGTGTTATAGATCAATTAGTTTTAGAATATTTAGAAGAAAATGTATTAAATAATTCGAATGAAAGAATTATAGCTTTCAAAAGGTATGTT
>JARQZK010000839.1:15000-87500 GCA_030704885.1 Cynegetis impunctata
TATATATATATATATATATATATATATATATATATATATATATATATATATATATTATATATATATATATATATATATATATATATATATATATATATATATATATATATATATATATATATATATATATATATATATATATAATATATATATATATATATATAAATATATATATATATATATATATATATATATATATATATATATATATAAATAATATATATATATATATAATATATATATATATATATATATATATATATATATATATATATATATATATATATATATATATATATATATATATATAATAATAATAATTTGTAGACTCTAGTACTGAAAATAATGTTTGACATTAAAAATGCTTGACAACGAGTAGGATTAAGAGGAAAATATATTTTATATAGATGAGAGGAAGGACTTCAATTAATTGAAATTTGTATTTGATTCTCAATGATCTAGGCAACTCTATTCCAACAATTACCACTTAATATATGCAAGAAGGTGAAAAATATTCTAATAAAATCACATCAAATTCGTCAAGTCGATTGCCAGATATTTATCATAACAAGTTAATTTGAATCAACTTATTGGTGTGCATACCATTGCCTATGTTACCTATGGAAACTTTCTTCATCAAATATGGATGAAGTCAATTTATACTAAATTCATTAATACTCGTAGACTTAGAATACCATTTGGAATTCTATTGTTGCTCTATGAAACCTTAAAATATACTTGCAGTTAACATTTCCTAACGTGCAATTGTGTCTAAAGAAATAGAACGTGAGAGTAAATTTATACAGTTCCGTTTAAAAGAAATTTGAGTCTTATAGCTATGAGTGTTACTTGAATCATTTAAATTTGTACATTTAAATTTTCTGTTTCTATTACAACAATTTCATTTAAAACTTGATTTCAGAATTTTCTATCGAAAAGTGAGATATTTCAAACGTCCTAGCCCCATCGTAAGTCGACGTTGGAAATGTCCTTCAATTTTAATTTTTGATTTTATTTAGTGAAATAGCGTCCCATTATATTCAAATTGAAGTTACGAAAATGCAAAAAATGTGTTCTTATGTCCCTAAAGTACGTAAAAGCAAGAGGAGAAGACAAAATACCCACAAAGTTAATAAAGCATACAGCGGATTCAATAACACAACCTTTAAACCACATAATAAAGCTATCTCTTGAAAATGGTGTCTTTCGGGGGAAGCTAAAGTGCGCCCAAGTCAAGGCCATCTTTGAAAAAGGTGTTACCAATGATATGGGAAACTATCGACCCATCGCCATCTTGCCCTGTATAAGTAAACTCTTCGAAAAAATTATATATAATAGGTTGGAGGATTTCGTTGAAAACTTCCAGATTATCGGAAGTGAACAAAATGGTTTCAGAAAGGGTAAAAGTACCATACGTGCAATTTACATGGTACTTCGGCATATACTAAAATCACTAAACAGCGATAAACTAACTCTGACTATGTGCGTCGAGTTATCGAAAGCATTCGATAGTGTCGACCACGAAATCCTCATGGTGAAGCCCGAACGTTGCGGCATACGTAGCATAGCTATGGACTTGATACACTCCTACCTTCATGAAAGGACTCAATATGCAGCTGAGAGAGATGTCAGTGGAAATCTCATAAAATCAGATAAGAGATCAATAAAAAAAAGGGTACCCCAAAGTTCGATTTTGGGCCCCCTTTTATACATACTGTACACGAATGATCTTCCAGAATTTGTCGACGATACCTTCTCAATCCTTAGCGACTCAGACTTCTCGGGTTTGAGGCATAAAATCTTTGATTGTTCGAATCTTCTAAAAACATGGTTTGCAAACAATAACCTGAATTTGAATATTGATAAAACGCAAATTATAAAGTTTTCTTATGGTTCAAACAGACAAAATTTAATATTACATCATGACACATCCAGATTACATTTCTAGGAGTAGGTATTGATTCACGACTAAATTGGTAATACCAGAGCTGGCAAACTTAAAATGAGCTATCATTACCTATCACGCGCATAAAGAGTCTAGAATTCGCTACGGTTTGATCTTTTGGGGAAATGCTAGTGAAGCCGATCACCAGTTTAGAATACAGAAAAGGTGTGTTAGGAATATGTTTAATCTCGGATACAGAGATCAATGTAAAGAAATTTTTTCAAGTAAAAAAATATTCACTTTGTATAGTATTTTTATATATGAGGCTAATGTTTATAAAAAATAATCGGGACCTGTTCCAAGAGAACATTAAAAATCACGGGCCTAACACAAGAAACAAAGGCGACCTGAAAAGCGATCGCCTTAAATACACATACCTGCATAGTATCCTTGAAATATATAATGAATTTATCAAATCATTTCCAAATAATATGAGCGACCTCCCTCCAAGGTGACTGAAGGGTAGGTTAAGGGAAATGATCACTCAAAAGGCTTACTACGGGGTGCAGGAGTATTTGAATGACTCTTTCATGTAAGTTTTCAGTTATTATGTCCACATGTACATGTAATTTTGATTGTTGTACTTTGGTTTTTTGTTGTTCTAAAATTATATAATTTTTACTTTTAATTTTAAATTTTAAATTTTACTTTGACGTGTTCTACACCTATATGGTTAACTCTAGTGTATTATATTAATGCCTAGGTGAACAAATGAATGACTTCTTCTTCTTCTGTGTATATATATATATATATATATATATATATATATATATATATATATATATATATATATATATATATAGAAGAAGGGTAGTCTTTGCTGACTAGTTAGGATGCAATAAGGATAATAATATTTGGGTATAGCAGCAAGCAAAACGTGTACTCTTATAACACTATATTTCCGATATTTCGACAATGATTATTGTCATCTTCAGGGAAGCTACAAAATAAGCACAAAAGAAAATCAATAAATGCTCCATAACGGCCAACAGCAAAAATACTCACTGTGTTTTTGAGAATGATTGCAAAAGGTGTAAAGATCGAGATACAGCATTATTGATTTCCACAAAACATTATTGATCGAGAACACAGGCGTGATGATCATCAACTGACATTACAAGTTAAAAAGTTAAAATGGTCATAATAAATCAAAATGAAACATAGTTAATTTTGAGGAAATTAAACATTATTGAGTTTAAGTTAAGTTAAAGACTAAAATAATATAATTATCTACTTCGTCATTTCATATTGACTGAAAAAGAGACGCGACCAGCCATCTTGATCAAGAAAGTAGACATAGACAACATCAAAACAAAAAACTCCAATGTGAAAATATGATAATTTAGGACCACAGATTGGTCACTGCTAACAAATAAAATAGCCAGAAGTATAAAAGACTCAGAGAAAGAAAGGCAACCTTTCTCTCACTCGACATTTCTTAAATGGATGTTTTTATCTAACTCTAACAAAAAGGAATAAATTTCACTAAGATGACTTAAATCAGTTTTTTTATTTAAGCAATTTTCTGATTGTGAAATGTAACCCATCTCCATAAACAGTCTCTTAACAGAATTTCTCTCTCTTGTCAATATTTTGGTGTCATTGAAATTCATAATATGTCCTGTAATATTAACATGTTCACTCAAAGCACATCTTTCAGGATGGCACCTACAGTCACTCTTATGTGAGGTAATTCTATCCTTGAGGGCTCTAGACGTCTGACCTACATATAATCTATCACAATTGGAGCATGGGATGCTGTAAACTATATGAGATTGTGAAGTTAAGGGTGTTTTATCCTTTACTTTGGTGAAAATGGAACTTATTGTTAAGACTGTTTTATTGGCAATTTTAATGTGACAAAGAGACCTGAAAATTCGTGACAACCTTTGGGAAACATCAGTGATATAAGGAAGTGAGGTGAAGAAAAATTGAGTTTGGGTCGAATCAGCTGCTTCATTGGCAGCTGCTGCAACCTGTGAGACACTTCTGTTATTAATTGGTAAAGCTACAATTAGATCATCTACATATTTCTTAATAAAGAAAAAATCAAAAGGTAAAACCTGCAAAATCCCATCTAACACGTCATCCATGACATACATTGCGAGAATAGGACTAATCTTTGCACGCATAGGTGTTCCAAAAATCTGTTTATAAAATTTTCCATTAAATGAAAAATAATTTTTATTTTTTATTTTTTTTATTTTTTTTTTCAATTTTCAATTAATAACCTTTTTGTTTAATAATACTTATTTTTCATTTAATGGAAAATTTTATAAACAGATTTTTGGAACACCTATGGGTGCAAAGATTAGTCCTATTCTCGCAATGTATGTCATGGATGACGTGTTAGATGGGATTTTGCAGGTTTTACCTTTTAATTTTTTCTTTATTAAGAAATATGTAGATGATCTAATTGTAGCTTTACCAATTGGCGGAGTTACAGAAGTGGTTGACGTATTCAATAGTTTTGATTCCTTCATACAGTTCACCATAGAACTTGAAGATGAGGAACATAGTGTTCCCTTTCTGGATACAAAATTTCATCGTAATAGGGATAATACTATAGTCATCGACTGGTATAGAAAACCCATTAGTAGTGGAAGATATTTGAACTACCACTCGTATCATAAACAATCCATGAAAGTTAATTTGGTAAAACAGATGAAGCGTCGAGTGCTTTGTATTTCTGACAATTGCTTCCATCAGAAGAATTTAAAAATTTTATATGATTTGTTTATAGATAACTCTTATCCTCCTGCTCTATTAAAAAAGATCCTTTTTGGTACGTCGACCATGTCAATACCAAGATACAATTAATAACAGAAGTGTCTCACAGGTTGCAGCAGCTACCAATGAAGCAGCTGATTCGACCCAAACTCAATTTTTCTTCACCTCACTTCCTTATATCACTTGATGTTTCCCAAAAGTTGTCACGAATTTTTCAGGTCTCTTGTCACATTAAAAATTTGCCAATATAACAGTTCTTAACAATAAGTTCCATTTTCACCAAAGTAAAGGATAAAACACCCTTAACTTCACAATCTCATATAGTTTACAGCATCCCATGCTCCAATTGTGATAGATTATATGTAGGGTCAGACGTCTAGAGCCCTCAAGGATAGAATTACCTCACATAAGAGTGACTGTAGGTGCCATCCTGAAAGATGTGCTTTGAGTGAACATGTTAATATTACAGGACATATTATGAATTTCAATGACACCAAAATATTGACAAGAGAGAGAAATTCTGTTCAAGAGACTGTTTATGGAGATGGGTTACATTTCACAATCAGAAAATTGCTTAAATAAAAAAACTGATTTAAGTCATCTTAGTGAAATTTATTCCTTTTTGTTAGAGTTAGATAAAAACATCCATTTAAGAAATGTCGAGTGAGAGAAAGGTTGCCTTTCTTTCTCTTGAGTCTTTTATACTTCTGGCTATTTTATTTGTTAGCAAGTGACCAAATCTGTGGTCCTAAATTATCATATTTTTCACATTGGAGTTTTTTGTTTTGATGTTGTCTATGTCTACTTTCTTGATCAAGATGGCTGGTCGCGTCTCTTTTTCAGTCAATATGAAATGACGGAGTAGATAATTATATTATTTTAGTCTTTAACTTAACTTAAACTCAATAATGTTTAATTTCCTCAAAATTAACTATGTTTCATTTTGATTTATTATGACCATTTTAACTTTTTAACTTGTAATGTCAGTTGATAATCATCACGCCTGTGTTCTCGATCAATAATGTTTTGTGGAAATCAATAATGCTGTATCTCGATCTTAACACCTTTTGCAATCGTTCTCAAAAACACAGTGAGTATTTTTGCTGCTGGCCGTTATGGAGCATTTATTGATTTTCTTCTTTTGTAGCTTCCCTGAAGATGACAATAATCATTGTCGAAATATCGGAAATATAGTGTTATAAGAGTACACGTTTTGCTTGCTGCTATACCCAAATATATATATATATATATATATATATATATATATATATTATATATATATATTTTTTTATATTGTGAAACATATGACAAGTGTTTTTTTTTTAAATTTTATATTTTATATATATATATATATATATATATATATATATATATATATATATATATATATATATATATATAAAGTATAAACTTTAAAATAAAAACACTTGTCATATGTTTCACAATATAAAAAATATTTGGATACTGTATTTAGCAGTAACGAAAAGTCGACATGTTTCGAGTTATGAACTCATTATCAAGACTTGATAATGTTAATAATCTTCTGAACTGAGAAAGCTTTCAGAATGGATTTCAGAACATTGTTATAGCTCCTCAAACTCTATAAACTACTGTTGGAACTTTTTCCAAAACTGTGAAGGAACGGATAATAGGGGGGTACCGTGGGTTGCATTTAACCATAATTTTGAGGGAAGCTATTATTGGTGAATAAAAATGGAATAAATTTGGAATTATACCAAAATTAGATTTTGGAATAATTTTGGAAAGCTTCTTATGAGTCCCAGGAGTAGAGTCCTGGGAAGTCCCCGACCTATTACGTTTTTTGGAGGAAGAAGGTGGAACACCTTACGGGTTCACAGCCTTCCTCTGTGCTGTCGGCCCCGCCTTTGGGTGCTCATCCTTCCTAGTAGGATGATAATCCTTCCTAGGTGGTGGCACTCCTGAAGGCCTCTTTGCAGCAGGTTGAGGCCGAGGTGAGGTGGTGCGTCCAGAGGGGTGAGCAGTCGAGACTGCTCGCTCTGCCTTCTCGCGCGCCTTCCTTCTCCTTTTGGCCTCTGCCCCACTGATTCTTTTACCCCTACGGGGTTTGGTTTTTATCCAGTCTGCTTCAGGCTGGGTAGGTTCTTTGATTTTGGCTTCTTTTTCATCCATTAAGAGCTTTGTATTTTCATTTACCTGGCTCCTCATCTGCCACGGAGCCCCATTCGGGGGTGTCGTGCGACAAACGCACACGATCACCAAACCAAAGCTACCAGGTAAATAAAGCCCCCAGAAGCGTGAGACGCGATGCGAGGGTGATGGTTCACTGGGATCCCGGGGCCACCGTTATCCCAGATCCCCAGCCCCCTAAAGCGTCCCCCCGCCCCTTAAAGGCTCACCCTGTCGGACCTCTGACGGTACGGCACAGCCGATTGATCAGGAGTGGGTTAGTTCCTGACCGCCCGTCTAGCTGAAATCCAGCCCAAAGCAGTGTGTTGGCAGGCTCGGCCCCCTCAACTGCCAGGTGTCCTTCATCCAGCGACACGGGTCGCCACGCACGGCACAAACACGTGGGAGCTTGTCCACGGAAGCGTTTTTGTCGACCCATACCCGAGGTTTATACCTCCAGAGTCCACTCATCTCGCGCCCAACCGTAGCACCCGAGGGCACCCCAGCGCACCCCTCTCCCCAACCTGTGGGCGCGCCTGGTAGGTAGATCAAACACCAAATAATATATATATATATATATATATATATATATATATATATATATATATATATATATATATATATATATATATATATATAAACTTTATTGGCTTAAGTATATTAATACATAACTCAATTTTATGGAATTTCAGGGTGTTGAAAATATTATATTAAATATTATTACTGCGAATCAAGATTTGAATTTCAGCTATTCTCCAGCATTTTCAACAAAATTGGATTTATTCGATTTTGATTATCAAAGCGAACTGATATTCATATTAAATTCCATCTAATATTTGAATACAACAATCGTAATACGAATAAATTAGTAATAAAAGGAACTCCCGGAACATTAGATACGGCTCGACAAAGCTGGCAGTGGATACATGAATAGATAAAAGCATAAATACTCGATTTGCCGATTTAGATTAAGATAAAGCAATTACCGATGTAGAGATACAACGTATTGTGGTGTAACATGTTATTATCCTATCAGGCTCGGTCCATGTGAGCTCCCTCTTTGCTATCGCTTTCCCTTTCACACTGTTGTTCGTGTTTTGGTGGTATCCGTACGGGAGGAGAATATAAATTATAAACTTAACCGTTTCGTACGTTCGTAGAACACACGGTCGACTTTGTTCTCTGCTATAATAACTACCTATATCGCAAAAAAGGCACTGGGTGCTTTTGTTTTCCATTTGCCGGCAGAATGAATCTGAAATAAGGTCGTAAGATATATGATTATGCACCATCACCAAGAACACGATTGTTCGCTGACAGCTTTACAAGCATTCATTAAAAAAGAAATCTTACTCATTCTCTTTCTATCAATGTCATTTGTTTTATTGTATATATATATATATATATATATATATATATATATATATATATATATATACAGGGTGATTCTTTAAGGGTGGCGACCAGACGTATCTCGAAAACCGTATGTTCTAGAATTTGGGGTAAAAAATTCTTGAATGAAAATCTGTCCTAAAAAAAGATTAAAAATGTTTTAGAGTCCATAGTTTTTCGCTAGGTGGCGCAATCTACCACTTATAAAATATAATTCGATTTTTTATAAAACTACTGTCCTAATTCTACAACTTTTGTTAGAGTTATTTTTCTGTAACACCTATTCTGAAATGGTGAGGGAATTTCTCTTTCTTTGACATAAAAAAGACTGTTACTCCATAATGCATGAACCGATTTTCAAAATCATAGACTCTATGCAAAGAGTATTGAATGTGGATTTCAGTAACAAATAACAAAAACTTTTTTAATTTTCTATCTAACTAGAAGGCGTTATGTCACACTCAGCTCAATTTATGATTTTTTTTAGAAATTTCAAATGCAATGCTATAAATTTAACTAGCTAACAAAAAGCCAAATTTGATGACTTATTGACCTGTCAAAACCGCGAACTGGTATATCTTTTCGTTCCAAAGGTATTGGCATTTTTTGATGAGTGTTGGCTCACTTTGTGAGGTGGAAGAGAAATTATGTTGCAAAAATTGTTTTGAAAATGAAATAACAAGTAGAAACGCACCACAAAAAAATTTTACATGATGAAACAAGACTAGTACGGTCAACTTATACCAAAAAATAGGAGTGAAGTTACAAAAGTTCGCACCCACCTGAAAATTGGTAGTCTACGTTTTTGAAAATCGGTTCATGCATTATGGAGTTACAGTCTTCTTTATGTCAAAGAAAGAGAACTTTCCCCAGAATTACAGAATAGGTGATACAGAAAAATAATGTTAACGAAAGTTGTAGAATTAGGACAGTAGTTTCTAAAGTTGATATCTTTTACCAGCCTAAATTGGGGAATATTTTGTAAATAATCCAATTATATTTTATAAGTGGTAGATTGCGCCACCTAGCGAAAACTATGGACTCAGAAACATTTTTAACCATTTTTTTAGGACAGATTTTTGCATAAGAATGTTTTTCTCCAAATTATAGGTTATACGGTTTCCGAGCTACGGCCGGTCGCCACCCTTAATGAATCACCCTATATATATATATATATATATATATATATATATATATATATATATATATATATATATATATATATATATATATATATATATATATTTATAAATTATTTATATACGAATAATTATAGATAATTTAATATTTATATTATATTGTTATATATATATATATATGTATATATATATATATATATAATATATATATATATTATATATATATATATATATATACTATATATATGTATATATATATATATATATATATATATATATATTATAATATATATATATAATATTATCAATTAATATACTATATATATATTATATATATATATATATATATATATATTATATATATATATAAATATAAATATATATATATATATATATATATATATATATATATATATATATATATATGTGTGTGTGTGTGTGTGTGTTTTTGTGTATGTTTATGTGTATATGTAAGATATCAAATTTATCAGAAAGTTTCTCATTTTGTGGAGTGTGCAGATTGAGGTCACGCACTCGGATTATTACCGATCTTTGCTAATTATCATTCTGTTGTTGGAGGAATAACATTAGAGCAATGTCCCTAAATAACTTCTTGCCTCTCCTGAAGATGATTTCACAAAAGAAGCCGAAAGGTCGAGATTTTTCAAATCTTCGATGCGGGTCATCCTAAGAATCATAGACAACCGACCACAGAAAAGCTGATTTGAATTGCTTAAAATATTTTTACTTCGTGTACGAATTTACTTGGTTTCCACCTCCTGTTGTTTACTCGGTCATTTCTAGTGGAATTATACCGTTCATTCTGAATATAGCGAAAATCCCTCGACACTCGACACATTTATATCGGCATCATTGATCAAAATCACAGCTTTCCGAGCACTGGATAAATGCATCTATATTTTAACAAATACCGACGTAAATTCTATACTGGGGATGTCAACAAAATGAAATATTATTGAAAATTGTTTGATTCAAGGGAAATATATCATTTTGAAGTGTTTTGCGATTTGCGACTTTGAGTGTTATTCCATAAATTCAATTTTATATTATTGAGATTCATTTGCAAGAATTATTCTTTGTCATATTATTGTAACTATAGGTATCAGATGATTATATACTTCTATAATTTTGATGATAGATAGAGCATTGTTGAATTGAAATCAATGTTATCACAAATTGCTTACAAACTGAGATAATATATATATATATATATATATATATATATATATATATATATATATATATATATATATATATATATATATATAAATATATATAATATATATTATACATAATTACTAATATTATATTGTTCAGAAAGATTTTCCGCGGTCGGAAGTTATTTGAAGAACATGGTTGACGGATTGTACCGCGTCAAAGATTTGATAAATGTCGATGTTTCGTCTCCTTTTGCGAAGCCATCTTCAGGAGAATTAGAAGGGGAATAATTCAGAATCGTGGCCTCAATCTTCCTACTCCACGATTCGAATTAGGAGGAATCGGAAACAATACGATTGTGTGGTCTCAAGCTGCCTACTCCACTAACCGTACTGCTTCCTGTCAACTTTGAAGTCTCAATATATATTATATATATATATATATATATATATATATATATATATATATATATTATATATATATATATATATAATAATATTAATATATATATATATATATATATATATATATATATATATATATATATATATATATATATATATATATATATATATATATATATATATATATATATATATATATATGTATATATATACCATCAGTATAAAAAAAATGTTCTCCTTTATCAGCATATAAGAGTTATTGAGAGTTTGACTACAGGGAGTGCTACAGAGATATCGTTGAAAAATTCAGTAGCTTTACACTTATTATTCTTTTCTCGTTCTTGAGGGTTCTTGATTTATGTGGGTGCCTAAGAGCTCAAGAAATTTTACAATTTTGGATTCACGCATATAATTAAATTCAACTCTTCATCCCTATGAAGGATATAAAGTTTGTTTTTTTACGTGTGCAAATACATACGTGGTTTTTGTACTAACTAACTAACTAAATAACTAAATGACTAAGTTAATTACCAACTACTCCTGACTCACTTAATTCTCATGTTTATAGACAAATTAATTTGCAATGATTCATTCAATCCAATATAAAATTTTCATATTTGAAGGTTATTATAGACCTAGATAAATAACGATTACTATCGTTATAAAATACATTCTCAAAAATGGAAAATTTAGACTGATACCTATCACTTATTCATGAAAAAATTTATTCATATTATCATCTCTTCAAAATTGACCATTACTTTTCTGTTATTGTTAGCAGATTGATTTCTGCAACTCTCCACTAATGAAGTAGGTAATGGTAATTTTGTGTGTTTCATGAGCAACACTTGGAAATAATGAAAGCTTATAAGACTTCTTAGGTTTCCCGTGATGATTGCACTACATAGAGATTCATGACACATTGCAAGTTATAGCATACCGGAAATACTTCTGGGGGTAGAACTTTCAACACATTTTGGGTTCAGTTCAGAAACACTTTCCTTAAATTGATTTGGTTGCAGAGATGTATAAGAAAATTAGTGTTTACCCGTTTTATCTGCAAACCCTTTGTGACGGGTGAATTGTGGTCCTGATGGAATAATAGAAGCAAATACTACATAACACTGTCTGTGATAGTGATGGGTCGTTTATTATCCTCACTGCTCTTTTTAGTCGTATTTTATCCCATAAAATATATACTATCAATTGCAGTGTATCGAAGGAAAGCAATCAGGTGCGGGAGTAGTTTTTCTATCCGTTTTAGACCTCGTAGACCAAGAATTTCGAAGAATTTTTCATGCCTTATATATATTTATATATATATATATATATATATATATATATATATATATATATATATATATATATATATATATATATCTCAGGTACATATTGACTTATCCAGCAGCTCCCATCGAATCGAATGAGATGAAATTTATTACTTGGTATTTTTTCCATTGCAGAACGAAATGCATATATATATATATATATATATATATATATATATATATATATATATATATATATATATATTTATATATATATATATATATATACAAGTAGAGCAGAATTATCGGTATAGCCCGCTTATATGGAAGCAGCCGTTGACACGTGTTTCGGACTCTTTGGTCCTCATCAGAACGACGTAGCCAAGCATTGGATTGAAAACTTGGAGATGAAAATAGCACAACAAACGAAATGCCCTGCTACGGAAGACAATCACACATTTGTGGTTTATTGTGTGATTGTCTTCCGTAGCAGGGGATTTCGTTTGTTGTGCTATTTTCATCTCCAAGTTTTCAACCAATGCTTGGCTACGCCGTTCTGATGAGGACCAAAGAGTCCGAAACACATGTCAACGGCTGCTTCCATATAAGAGGGCTATACCGATAATTCTGCTCTACTTGTTTAATATTTTCCCGCGACTAATTTCTTTGTTGTTATATATATATATATTTATATATATATATATTATATATATTATTATATATATATATATATATATATATATATATATATATATATATATATATATATATATATATATATATATATATATTATCGTTTCCGGTACATATTGACATCTCCAGCAGTTCGTACATTTCTTGTTGACTATTCCGTTCAAATTGCATCTCGATCTGTTTCACTCAGTAAATTATTTTTCACGATTCGAAATTTGGTATGCGGTTTGAGTTAATGTTGAGGTGTGTTTCTTCGTTGGTTTCAACTTTTTTCCTCAACCACGATGCGCTTCGCGATTTTTTTTAGTAAAATAAATTGTTTTCTACTTTTTAATTCGGTTTGCTTTTCAAGCGTGATTTTCCAAAATATAATTCAATTCGAACAATGAGTCAAGTAGGTTCAAGGAATGCATAGGTGCAGAGCTCCAAACATGAGAACAGTAATCCAATGCTGGACAAACTTGAGCCTTATGAAAAAGCATTAACTGCCTAAGCGTTGATAGATTTCTAGCATGGAATCGATAACTATGGTTATATATAGAGCAGACTTGGCAATGGTGGAGAAGTATCCGTTAATTCGGAGTTAATGTCGATTCCTAAAAAACAATTAATTTTACCCTTTTTTTTTGTATCTTTTTTTTGCTATCTTGCGCCAGCTCGGACCCGCAATGTTTCAAACTGTAGCTGCAAAATTAATCAGTTAAGTTATTTCAGGATGCGACAAGTGTTTCGTGTGCAAAATTTCAATTATGGCATTGAAACTTGGACGGTTATATTAGTATGTAGCTTTTGACCTACTTCTAAAACATGGTTACAAAAAAACTGCTTCAACCTGTGTTAAATGATTGTTTTGCAGCTCCAATGGCAAGGTTTCATTCATATCTAAGGTTCCTGTTAGTTTGTCTCAATTCATCTGATGCGTTTGGGAACCATTCTATAAAGGTTTTTTTTGTGGACCCAAACAAGTTTGCAAACTTTGTTGAACCAAGGTCAAGAGGTTGGTAGTTTTTTTGAAGTTGTGTGAAATGATGATACCTGATGATTACTAATTCAGTTACCTCAGAAACAGGTTTTGAACATTAATTAACATCTGCCACTGAAGCAGATTGCGGGCTATGGAAAGTCTGTGTAATAGTCTCTCAGTTTATGATTACGATTAACACCTTATTCCCTTATTCATTAGTTTTTGAAGTCGAATTAAACAAAATATCATATTGTAATATTTCAACGATTGTTGCTGAAGTACACCTAATAATTAAAAAATTAATTATGAAAAATATCTTATCAAACTTTTCGAAACAGTTTCAAGAATTTTTTTGCACACTTTATAATTTGTTATTTCAGTTTTATCATAGAAAGATATGACTGTTTTTTGTCTTATGATATGCATGCAGTTACTCACCCAATATAAAGGAATATTGGAATCTTGATCAACTTGAACAAGATTAAAATAATTTTTAATTTGTTATATTGGACTCACGGCTTGAAATAAGCATGAAAATTATTATACTCATTTATTATTATATGAACTATACCTTACACTTTGTACTTCAACTGCCATCTAATTCATCTCTTCTTGACACTCACTTCATTTCTTGTTACTTAGTAAATACTTCACTAACTCTGGCGTCGATGTTGCGTCCAGTTTACGTTATATAAAAAGGATCACAAATACTCGAATTGATTTTATATACAGCAATTTCTTCAGCGATCAGTCTTCTCTCTCTATTATTGACTAAAAATTAGCCTAATATTTTTCTTTAAGTATTTATTGTTCCTACTGCCTGATGTTACATGTATAAATATAGAGAAAAAACCAAAACTCAACTTCAACTCTAACGAAAAACTAATACTGACTGTAATTTTTCATTTTTTTAATCTCAAGGGACAGTTTAACGCCGGTTCCAAACAGTTTATGGACTTGAATCTATGTCATTTTCATTATCCAACATCTATACAAATTTTTGAACCACAAAATTTCATAAGACATTGCCAACACCCAAGAGCAAGGTGAGTCTCGAACCCACGATCCTGAGTATACAATCGATAAACTTCACCGATGGGCTAAACAAGCCTCTTACTCTATCAATATTAATATAAGAGGCCGCGTAAGCGTTAGGAGCCTTTCACATACGCCGAAAGACCAATACCGCTTTTGAGCTTTTGTTGCATCTACTACTAAACTGTAATATGTCCAGTGATACTTCACAGATATGGCTATAAAGAGGATCCCATGTGTATGTGGTGAAACTGATACTATAGAATTATAGATCATCGCCTTATGTGGTGCAGTAGGTACCTACCGCCATCAATGTGAAAAAAATTTGAACAATATGTCTATACTTACTAAATATTGGCTACCCTTTAATCTAAACTTTCTTTTGGCTCTAAGTAAGTTGGACGTTTTCTTAGCAATATATGATCTCGTCAAGTCTCTAGGTCTTAGAGTGTGAATAATCAATTCTGGTTTATCTTTATGTCTTCCTCTGTTCAATCCGTATCCTATGTCATGAAGAAAAAATACTTCATAAAGGGCTCCTTGGCGTTGCGTATCCCTGTGTTATCCATTGAGTAGATATAATAAAACAGGTTTTGGTCGCTTTTCTTTCTCGGTTTTCTGATTGCTCTTGGTTCCAAGACAAATTGCTGCATACAAATATCTGGGCAAACTTTAAAAGCTCCACTTAACGTTACTGTAGATGGATAATGAGAAAGTTCAAGGCACTATATGAGAGAATTCTTCACTTGGATACCTCCGAATACTATAGCCGTCGCGGCCAATTATTGAACATTAGCGAATTCATACCTTTGAATGAATGACGTAAAGAATTAGTGTTTTTATTATTGATTCAACACTTGACTTTCGCTGAGTGATGGACGTGCTTGTTTTTCAGAGTTTTACTAATATTTTGTGATTTTCAGTATATTTATCAAATCTAGGTACTCTTTACTGCAAACTATATGAAGCGTACTTCCATGATTGAATATTTTTCATATTATTCAAACCTTACCCGGACGCACAGCATGAAAATTGCAATAATTAGTCAGTGTCAAAAATCACACACACATATATATATATATATATATATATATATATATATATATATATATATATATATATATATAAATATATATATATATATATATATATATATATATATTTATATCTATAAATATATATATATATATATATACATATATATATATATACATATATATATATATATATATATATATATATATTTATATATATATATATATATTCTATGACGCCACTATGTATTTTACTATTCCATTAGCGGACGCCCAGCCCCACAAATTTTAACGTAAAAACCACGACTTTACAACGGATGGGCGATGCAAAAGAGTTTGTCACAAACGAGATAAATCGTGGCTGGCACCTGGCAGTAGATCATCGAACACGAGTTAAAACGTGCTTGGCAATCAGTGTGTTAAGTTCTGTGAATTTTCAAAATTATTCGATTTATTGTTGATTTGATGGAAGATTTCAAATAAAAATATATAAAAAGTTCTGTTTTGATTCAATAATTTGTAAATTTGAAATTGCAAAATATTTACATCACTTCAGTTTTCACACAAACCTGACTACCGGTCACAAGGATAGAGAGGCTACAAAAATGATTAAATTCTAGTGACAATATTTATGGCTGGCTCCTTATTCATTTTTATACATTATTCATGTATTAAGGTTTACGTTTTTTAAAACTTGATGATTGTAATTACCATATCTTCTCCCCTACATATCCGTTTCCTCATCTGCGATTTGCGAACCCGTCCTCATGTTTGTCGTCGGTCCATATGTTTAATGCCGATGCTACCAGCTTCACTCGTCCTGCCCTTTTCATACCGGCTCAACAATCCTCACAAATTAATACGCTTCATGCTCATTATAACACCGAACACGTGGTGAATAGATTAAAGGGAGTCTCGCCTTTATCTGTTTATGACAGTCGAGAATTCTGGGGTTTCGTGACGCTGAGCGGATGGATGATAACAATTTATTGAGAAATTATACTTGATGATTCATTTTGATCTTCTACATCCTTTATATTATTTGTGATAGACGAACTTATCATAATTCCATGTATTGTGGCGTGATGATGAATATAATTTTGTATTTATCATTTGAAAAATTATACATACTTGAACACTGCCTTGAACGCACTAATCATAGCGAAGCATCCTTGTAGACCACGCGGTAAGCATCCATGTAAAACAAACTGATTTGATTTTCAAAAGCAGCTATGTTCACTTCCATTCAACTGAATGTGTTTGTTTTACATAGATGTCGACATCGACCGCCACCTACATCTCCACCGCGACCGCCACCTACAGCTCAACCGCGACCGCCACCTACACCTCCACCGCGACTTACTGGTTCTGTTCTTACCCTTAGGTATAATCTTTCACTAATTTCCCGTATTTTCAAAATTCCCCTGGATTCCTACGCAAATTTTTTCTCGAATTCTCTCGGATATTCGGAAGTTTCCATCAGTACTACGCATAATTTATCAACGAAGCTATAGATTTCCGAAATTTTTCTGTTATCCTATACATAAACTTTGCTTTTCTGAAAGTCTCCCGAAATCCTACACTCAATTTTGTACCAACTTTTTCGGACTGCTAGAAGACTCCCGAAATCCCAAGCTTAGTTTTTCGCGAACGCTTTCGGACATCTGAAAGTCTCCCGAAATCCTACACAGAATTGTGTACCAACTCGTTCGAAATTTCAAAACGCTCCTGAAATTCTACACTTCCAGGCTTTCGGAAGTCTCCCGGAATCCTAAGAATAATTTAAATAATTTGTGCGGTCGCTGTGTTATGGCAAAAACTCCGAGAAATTTCTACAAATTCAGGATGGCATATTCCACGCTACTGCAAAAACTATATTATAAAAATACTATTGTTTGATATCGTGTTTGTAGTTTCGAAATTATATTTTGGAATTATTTTTCTGTTTTAGTTTCTGTGGTTTGTGGTTAAAAATAGTTTGCTAAACTTAAGGTTAGTATTAAGTAACGAAGAAGTACCAAGAATATTGAACTTAATGAAATAATATTCGCAAAATTTTTCCCATATATTTAAAAAATTGCATGATATGCATTTCAAAGTATTACGACTTCATAAGATATTGGCTAAGCACTGGTATAGTTCTACAGATACAGGTATTAATTAATAAACAATCGCAATTGTCTAGGTTCTACGAGATAGTGTGAAATATTATATAGGGTTAGTAAGGGTTTGAAATTAAATTTTTTAGAAATTTTGCAAATCAATAAAAATACTTACTTCAAATGTTCTTCTCAATATTCGACTGGTAGTGATTCGGTTGGAATTCCCTGAATATTTTACATTAACTGCTAGATAATTGCGATTTTATTTTAATATCTATAGCTGTAGAATTATACCAGTATTTAGTCATGTACTTTCAACAAAGAAACTTTTCATCAATATTGTTTCATCATGAATATGAATTTTCACCAATCAATTAATTAATACTTTGATAAATTAATCTAAATTAATACTGAGAACTCGGATAAATTATACATATCAAGTGCTACAAAATAAATATATATCGTTTTGGAATTGTAGAAAATTTCTTTATTATATCCTTTCATACATAAATTTACCTCAAGAGATCTATGAATCTCAATTCATAACAATAAATGGAAATGAATATTTTATTCTGCACATTATCCTATTCTATGACGGAATCCAAACACTGACGAAAATCTAACGAATTGAATAAATGGATCAACATAGAAAATTTGTGATTATTCAGATCTGACCTAATCAATTGTGATCTATTATTTCCTGAAGAAATCAAAAATTTTTTTTTATAAACTATGACATATTTGTTTTTCAATCATTTTTTCCATAGAGGCGTTGCCATATTTTTTTTCCTGCAGCTTAACCACCTTCGGAGATATAAGCTGTCATTATTTATTTATAGCTATTGCTATTGAACTTAGTATGGATCATTTTGAATATACGAAATATATATAATTATATATATATATATATATATATATATATATATATATATATATATTTTTATATATATATATATATATATATATGTATATATAATTTTGGTGGTATCATTTCTTGAGCCTTTCATATAAATTTTTCGCCTTGTTTATTCTTCTAAGTAAGTCGAGGTGGAGGTGTAGCTCGAGGTCGCGGTCGATGTCGACATCCATGTAAAACAAACGCATTGAGTTAAATGGGAGCGAACATAACGAGTAAGTCGCGGTGGAGGTTTAGCGCGATGCCCACTAAAGAGATTTACAGCGATGCTATTGAAAATCAAACCAGTTTGTTTTACATGGATGCTTACCGCGCGGTCTACAAGGATGCTTCGCTGTGATTGGTGCGTTCAAGGCAGTGTTGTCATCACTCTCAGCAGCTCGCATACAAGAAGTGTTGTGCCTGACATTTCGTGTATACATTCGTAATTTCAATAAATCCGTTTTTTACCATCGGAAACTGCATGAATAATGTTTTCTTTTAATTTTTATCTCTTATTGCATGAAAAATTATTATAAACAAATGCGTTGTTAATAAGATAATAAAAACAAATTTATGATTATTTAATTTCTTTTATTTGGAAACTATATAAATTATCAATAAAAAACTTAAGAATGAAATTTTTTGAATTCTTTCAACCATAATCTATTCTGAAACCTTTCAAAACTAGCTCCAAGAAAGCAAAACAATCTCACATCTTTAGTTTAACAGTTACCACACTTGCAATGTTCAAGAAGCAAAAAATTATGAATTAACTATTGCATAACAAATTGAAAAATCGCTATAAAATTTTTTGCCACTGAATTATTGTTCATTAACTATCCAGTAAGTCCCTAAATTTTTTCATTCATTAACTTTCCTTTTTAATATGGTGAAATAATGTTTATGGTTAAAGTTTTTGGCCGTATTTTCAAACCTCTGACAAAATTATAAATATTTATCCTATAGTTTCGGAAGTTGAGACTTCACTATAGGAAATTTCCTCCTCTTTTCGAATCTTTTTCGAGACATAAAAATCTCAATTAGTTGCAGAAAACTAAACCCCTTATTTGATCTGTCAGTAAATTGTTAATATCTTTCACAAATTTCGCGAACGGAACTGTGTTTTTTTTTCAAAAAACATCTACATTCTATTCCGAACCGAAAGACATATCGTTCATGTTTTTCCGAGACTGTTGAAAAAAGTTGAACAAAAAAGCACTTGTTGACTAGACTACAGAATGATATAATTCGGAACGCAGTTTCGAATATAGAGATAGATTTCTATTCCATATTTTATGAAGATAGTTAAAATACTTATTAATTTTTTTATTTAAACTTAAACTCTAGAAGTCGTTAGAAGAGTCGCTAGATTTTTTTGTCGCTAGACACATAACTCAGTCCTCTGTAGCAAACAAAATGTCGTTAGATCTAGCGACAAAGTCGCTAAATAGGCAACACTGGCTCGACTAAGCATCGCTGGTAACCTCCTCGTTATGTGCGGTCGACATCGACCGAGACTTAACTAGTAGCATCCACCGCGAGCTACACCTCTACCTCGACTTACTCGTTCTGTTCGTACCCTTAGGTTTGGTAGTGTAATTGCTTCTATCAGAACAATTCCCGTTGACTCTTAACGAAAATTATTGATTAAAAAATTTGATGCACTAAGAATACAATTTTGTTATTTCTTGAATTTTTTTCGTAACTTGTTCTTTATCAGAAGGAAAAAATAATGGAATATGACTTTCTCAAAAGTTTAGAGAGAGACAGAAGTTTCGTAACGAAACTTCAGCTTTTCAATAAAGTCGGTTTTTCTAACTCAACCTGTTATTGCTTAGAAAGGAAAAGCAAATAACAATACAACACAAGCAAGAATAATTTTATATATATATATACATATATATATATATATATATATATATATATATATATATATATATATATATATATATATATATATATATATATATATATATATATATATATATATATATATATAATTTTTATAAAAATATATATATATATATATATATATATATATATATATATATATATATATATATATATATATATTGATATGGTTTCTTTATTTGCAATATTAATGTCGAAGGATATGGAATAATATTAAAAAGAACAGGATAGAGAATAGGATAGTCGGAATAGATAAGTAAAGTTGTAAATGGTTTATTATAGATTAAAATTAGTTGGATGAATGGAAAAGAATACCTGACATGATAGTGAAGTAAATAGTTATAAATAAATATAGAATTAATAATTATGAATCAGATAAGTGAATAATTCAAATTTAAAAATAAAAATTTGGGAGTAGATACATATGAAACAAAGTAAGATCAATAATAGTAAATTTAATAGGTAATAGTATATCAATGCAAACAGAAATAATAAAAGATTATAAAAACGCAGAAATAAACAAACATATATAAGCAATAGCATATATAAAGCAAAGTGAAACTGTATAGAGATTATAGACAGGTTATAGGAACGAAAGTAAGGATGTAAAGTAATGAAAATAGGTATAAATATGTCTACCGAAAGTTAAGACAAAGAAAATAGGTATTATGTCTACCAAAGATGCGGACAAGAAAAATGTATTATGTCAACCGAAAGTGGTGACAAATATAAAATGATAGGGGTATAAAATGGCTTAGATAACGATAATAGGAAATCGCTAAAACCAAAAATAATAAATATCAATATATATGAATTTGCGTAGCAAATATAATCCTATTCCTTAATAGAAGTGCAAAGAAATATAGAAATGATAATAAAAAATACAGAATGAAATAATAACAGTTTTTATATATCTATTTGTAAAATGCAATTATAAAGAATGACAGAAATTTAAGTTAGAAAAATATGAATCAAATATACCAACTATTACTATACACAAAAATCACGAATCAAAATTTTATAAAAGACCATCAAAGGGAATGAATAATCGATAAATCCATATGAAATAAAAAATACAAATCCAGAAAATAGTTATTTATTGAAAGATATAAATACAGGGAAAATAAAATGAGTGTATAATATAGAGAGTATATATGAATATAAAATGAATGAATGAATGTAAAGGAATAATTGAAAGGAGAAAATGAAAATTATAATTGTGATTTGAAAATATGAATATCATGTTATAGTTATGTTGTATTTAGTTATGTTATAGTTAAATAATCTATTTGTTATAATAAAGAGTGTTGATAATAAATTATTGTAAAACTTAATAAGTTTGAGTTTATTGAAGTTATCAATTCATAAAGTAAAAGCATATTAACAAAGGTCAATTTTCAAATTTAATAAAGATAACCTTTCCTGAGATGAGTCTTAATAAAGTCAATCAAATCAAATGAAAATATTTATATATATATATATATATATATATATATATATATATATATATAAATAATAAAGAGAAAAAACATATAGATATATAAATATATATATATATATATATATATATATATATATATATATATATTTATTTGTTAAATTAACCCAAGGGTCGAACAGGTATCAAAATTTGATTATATATATATATATATATATATATATATATATATATATATATATATATACATACATACATATTTTATATGTATCATATAGCTATTTTCCCTAGAAGGTCCACAAATGGTAGAATAACTTCTCTTCTTCAAATAGGTGAATTATATTACAGGAATAAAATCTGGCTTGATGCCTGGAAATTGATTCATATTTTATTGAATCGAAAAATATCAAGTTTCAGTAGAGGAGGTTGAACATTCTCCTTCGGTTACATAATGATGGCAGGGTGTTTCCAACACTACAGTTGAATTCAATCTGAGATATGAGATTAAAACCGAACTAAAAAATATACCTCAGGATGGAGTATCGCCGTTATTGAATTTCTCGATATCTCTTAGTTATAATGCTGAAAGGGGAGCCGTCTCGTTTGGTTACTGTATATTTTATGATGTATAGATTTCACTACGTTCAATGGAAAACAACCGGCTACCCGTTATGCTGCCAGGAAACATGATATCCATAGAGAATCTCAGATTACACTTTATGCGACAATGACATATGCCTAGACAAACAGCTAATGTTTTCTGGCTAGATACTTCATTATCGTCCGCAGTTATGACAAATCTAGAAAAATGCTATTTTGTTAATTAGCCAGAGTTACTATCGGCTAATAAAAATTATCATTTGCCCTGAAACAATATATATATATATATATATATATATATATATATATATATATATATATATATATATATATATATATATATATATATATATATATATATATATATATATATATATATATATATATATATATATATATATATATATATATATATATATATATATATATATATATATATAAATTTAAAATTTAGAAAAATGTAAGTTCTCGGCAAAATTTAAAAGGGCCAACTAATGTGAATACATAACCAATTTGTCAATCATGTCTTTATTTCGGATAATGATTTATATCCTTCCTCAGGACTCCACAATATAAATATACAATGTCATAAAAATAAATATTGAAAACACAATTAACGA
Organism: Cynegetis impunctata; assembly: GCA_030704885.1. NCBI lineage: Eukaryota > Metazoa > Arthropoda > Insecta > Coleoptera > Coccinellidae > Cynegetis > Cynegetis impunctata. Next base: position 38,501 of record JARQZK010000839.1, read on the forward strand.
GTTAAGTAAGAAATCAAAAATTGTAAATACAATACTAAACAAGTCCGACAGTATTAAGTCATTCAGTGTACATATTCTCAAAATTCATAAAAACGAAACAGATGACATAACCTCATCAAGAAAAACATCGAGGAACGACAAATTGACAAATGTCAAAAACAATCACTCGAAACCACAAAAACAGCAGTGTCAACGAGAAATTTCAAAAACAACCACCCCAAAAATGCAAGATCTGCAATTCAAAACGCTAAAGAAAGTAAATGACTGTATATTCAACTAATCCCTGCGATATCCGTCCTTTTGTTAACGTTATTAGGATTCTGGTTTATGTGGCACATTTCCAGCAATATTCGTTTTTAGTGAATGGGCATCCTGGCAAGGATCTTGAAATTTTCAAAATCATTTTTGACATCGCTTTCGTGAAGAGTTATTCTTTTCTTTACGGTCTGAGATGTTTGACCTACATACAAGTTTTCACAATCCAAACACGGTATACTGTACACAACATCTGACATCAAGGATTGGGAAATCTCATCTTTCAACCTTGTAAAGTCGCAGCGGCATGACATAAAGTTATATTTAGCTAATTTTAGGTATTTAATATTCATCAGAGATGTATGGTAAAGATCTATTTTTGAGACTGGTAGTCTGTGAAGCATTCTCTGTATGGTGATTGGTTTGAGAGGAAGAACTAGATGATACGGCGTTGGTACTCCAAAGGAACTTCTTTACAAGTAACTTTGGATATTGCTAACTAAAATCCGTTCCAACCTAAGCAAAGAACTGCGACTATAATCCAGATGTGTAATGTCCAATATTCTATTTTTAAGTTGAATGATCGTGTTGAACTTTAAGCTCCAATTGTGATATGACCGGTAGTGTAAATATCCACCAGAAGCTAGCGGTTTTTGATACAAGTCAAACTTTATTTGATGTTCATTGGTTCTTATCACTCGGGTGTCGAGGAACGGCACCGATCTCTCAGTCTCTCTCTCCACGGTGAACTGAATATGTAAGTCATATGAGTTAAAAACTTCTAATATTTCATCTACTTTATTATCAGGTAGGGCTAAAATGAGTTCATCCACATACTGAAACAAAAAGGGGAGTCCGAAGGATAATCGAGGTACACATGTATTAAGTAGAGAGGACATCACTATGGATGCAAGAACGGGACTAAGGCAGGAACCCATGGGGCAACCAAAAATTTGTGTGTAAAATTCACCATTGTATGAAAAATAATTTGATTCCAATAAAAAGGCAATAATGGCTAAAACTTGTTCTTTCGGAATGTCGGTATGTTCCAAAACTCTGTGCCATTCCCGGTCAATAATATTAAAAGTGAGTTGTAAGTGAAATGTTAGTGCTCAGGCTGACAACATCTAGTGAAACTATTACATATTGAGGTGGAATAAGTAGTCCATTGACTTTCTCAGCAAATGTGAACACACTATCAACGGCATAAGTAACTCCTTGAAAGAATTACTCAAAATTTCATATATATATATATATATATATATATATACATATATATATACATATATATATATATATATATAATATATATATATATATATATATATATATATATATATATATATAATATATACATATATATATATATATATATATATATATATATATATATATATATATATATAATATATATAATATATATATATATATATATATATATATATATATATATATATATATATATATATATATATATATATATATATATATATATATATAGAAGATATATATTATGTTCCAATACTTCCATATGTTTAAACAAGGAAAATGTCTGGCCACTGTATTTCCGCTCAGAACTTGCTTATGGAATGTATAGATTGCCTTCGAGATTGCTGACATCGGGTGGCGACAACGGGCCTGCAGGGCCCACGGTGCGATGGGGCCCCTATGGCTAAGGGGTCCCCAGCCAGCCGCTGCAGACACATGATTTTTTTAAGATTCAAATGGGCTTTGAATATATAAGGCGAAAACGAAAGAAATGCACGTGTCATATGTTCATATGTTACGATAATTTCATGACTTCCTGATATGCTCTGCTTAAGAGAAAGAAAACTATCGATTATCTACCGATATACTATCGAGTTTTCCTTCTCTACTCTGTTGTACGTTGTGTTCAATATTAATATAGTAATGAAAAGACTAGTGAGAGGCTCCATCGCCTATTAAATAGATCCGCGAAAAATAAAGATCGATAAAAATATAGTTTCTCGATCGCCAAGGAGTGCTAAGCCCGTCCCTGCCTCTGTCGAACGGGCGCACCATCTGCTCGCTGTCAATCTCGAATTCGTACGGAATCGGGTAGATACTACGACCTCATTGGGCCTCGCCGTGCCGGAACTTCTCGATAGAATTCAACCCGTCCAACTATCGGCTCCAAAGCCGGTCACGTGAATTCGAGTCCATGTGACGCGAAAATAGTTCTTAAGCGTCGGGAATGCAGCCGTTTTCGCGAATTTCGGAGAAACGTCAAACTTTAAACGTTCGATATCGAAGATCGGCGTCTCGGATCGAGGCGAGACGTAGCCTAAGCACTACGGAAAGGACGTGGGCGATCGACGGGGCCCTTCGGGCCCCGCGATTCGGGGCCAATCTCCTTATCTCGGCTTCATAAGTTTGCCAAAATGCGGCCTTCGGCCGCCTGCATTTTGGAAAGTCGAATTTGGCAAACCAATTATTTATTTAGTATTATATATTATAATGAAGCTTGTCGTTGTTTGAACCGAGCAAGTGATGCAATAAAAAGATTAAGATATAACTTTCCACGATTTTCAGACGATGCTAAAGAGCTTGCAAGTTTTTGGAATACTCTGCATCACACATGCCACAAAAGTGCAATTTGACTGTTATAGTCAATTGTTGCTATAAATATGTACATACTTTATTGTTTATATTTATATATATATATATATATATATATATATATATATATATATATATATATAAACTCTAGGTCTAGATAAATAAATTAGTTGACAAAATCGGATGTAGAGAAATTTATAATACATACATGACACAAGCCTTTCAATACAACAAGATATTAAAATCCTTTTTTTAATTTAAAACGAAAACAACTTAGCATACCACAGGATATTGCTATGGACCCTTTCAGAGTTTAAAGTATTCATCTGTACAATACGCTCTAGCCTATTTTATACTTTCTAATATTAGTTTGTACTTTAGTGATTATTTGCTGTCTGGTTATCCTGAATAACGTTTTATATTATGATAAGCGATTACACTTCCCTTTGAATCTTGACGATTAGTGATGAGGCACGTTCACTGTCTACTGGCGGATGTACAAGCTTTGAATGTTTCCTCTAGATACAGATTTCAAATAGTATCATGGGATTAAAGACTGTGTCTGTAATATATGTAAATATGGTAAATATAAACACAATTTCATATTAAATGTAAGATAGATAATATATATATATATATATATATATATATATATATATATATATATATATATATATATATATATATATATATATATATATATATATATATATATAACATATAGAATAAAGTATAAACTTTAAAATAAAACACGTTAATAATTAAATTATTATCAGAATTGAAAAAAACTTTCAATTCTTATAATAATTTAATTACTAACGTTTCATTATGGAGACGTTATGTAAATCATATTTTTTGTATTTGGACCGGTACAGATAGGCAGTTAGATAATTTCCTTAAATATATAAATACTTTCTTCAACTCGATTCAGTTTACAAAAGAAGTAGAAAACAAAAACGGTACCTTGAGTTTCTTAGACGTTCGGATTGCTAGGAATTTGAATTCTCTTACTTTCATTTATAGAAAACCAACCTTCATAGATACTTTAATTCACAGCGACAGTAACCAACACATTAAAATGAAACTTAGTGCTTTTCATTCGTTCATACATAGGTTGTTCACTATTCCATTATCGGAAACAAATTTTCAAACCGAAGTTAATACAATTGAATTATTAGCCACCAATAACGGTTACAATGAAAATATTATCGATAAGCTCATTGGGAAAATACGAATAAAGTATCTTTTGCATTCAATATACCCCACGCAAACTATTAATAAAGAACAAAAATACTTCCCAATGAATGATGTGCCGAATTTGAGTAGCAAAATTTGTAACAGACTATCGAAAAATAACGTTAAAACAATTTGTACAAATAAAAGAAGCTTGGAGTCATTCTTGGTCGATAATAAAGAAAAATCTAACATCGGAGAAAACATCAGTGGTATTTACAAAATATTTTGCGACGAATGTCCTGCTTTCTATATTGGACAAACAGGAAGGTATATAAACATTCGTGTTGAAGAACATAAAAAGTCAATTTTACAAAATAGAAATACCAATGGCTTCTCTGAACATTGTATAACATTCAATCATTTCCTGGATTTCAACAAAACCCAATTGTTACATTCAGGTAACGAAGGAAAGCGCCTAGACCTTCTTGAAATTCTCGAAATAAGTTCCCCCATAATAGTCAATTACCTTGTTAACAAACAAATTGATTTTCAGGTATCACCTTTGCTTTTGTCTGTTTTATAAAATAAGATTTAATACTCTCCTGTAGTCACTCTTGATAATGAGTTCATGTCGAAACATGTCGACTATTCGTTACTGCTAAGTACAGTATCTTAATATTTTTATATAGTGAAACATAAGCCAAGTGTGTTTTATTTTAAAGTTTATACTTTATTCTTTATGATGTTTCACCAAGTGATGTACGAAAATTCAATCTCAGTTATAACATATATATATATATATATATATATATATATATATATATATATATATATATATATATATATATATATATATATATATATATATATATATATATATATATATATATATATATATATATATATATATATATAATATATATATATATATATATATATATATATATATATATATATATATATATATATATATATATATATATATATATATATATATATATATATATATATATATATATATATATATATATATATATATATATATATATATATATATATATATATATATATAATATAATATAATTATATGTATGTTTAATCTCTCATGCTATTTCAATAAACTGTCTGAATAGATACCATACAATCAATCACAGATAAACGGTATACGTCTTTTTAAATGGACAGAAGCTTTTGAATTCCGTTTCGATTCGACGAATCATTACCCTGAATTCGGAACAATAGAATGAACGGTTTCTCATAGAGATGTATATTTCAAAGGAAAATCATTTTCGTAGAACGTGGCATTATTTCCTGGAAAATACGGGTATAGTAAATTCGAAGCAAACTTTGGCAAGAAAAAATCTTTTTTAAATTTATGAATGCTAGATCGATGGAAACATATAAATTCTCAACAAAAACTAATTTGAATAAAAGAGTTTGTCATATATTTCGTTGGTATTCATCACGTGTTTTCGGAATCTATAGCTTTAGTAGGTAGTTGATGAATTAAAACACATAAATTTCTCCGGTGGACATTGGAACCGGAGACAACATTAAACCAAAGAAAGGAACGACAACGTTGAGTTAAGGGGAGGAACTCCATCAGCCAGATTATAGGTTACACTTAACTGTACAAGTGCATTAAGGATGGGAGAAAGAGGTAAGGTGGGTTTCAGACGAGGAATACTGGCCCACTATTAACTTTTATAAGCTGGCAAATACTGACTTACTTACACCATAAAAAAACCTATAAGAAAAATTATGAATTGATATGGCTCCAACATATAATCTTTCAAAATTTTTAATCAAAATTATAAAAACATACACGAAATTTTAGTCAAAATTTTCAATCAAAAACTCCTTAAAATTAGTTGAAAAAATTAAAAATATTGATTTGCTACATAACGCGAAACTTTTGTAATTGATGTTTCTAATTTATTTCCTAGTATTCCATCGAATAATACGAACTTTTTCTGAGCCAGAATTATTTTGAATTTGATAATACAATTTATTGTAGTTCGGAAGGTTTGATAATGGGTAACCCTTTAAGTCTCTTATTAGCTGAAATATTCATGGATAATATTGAAAAAACTATTCACTCTCGTCCTTCCAGTGAGATAATTATTTATGGGTTTAGATACGTAAATGATATATCAGTATGTTCTACGGAAATCGATAGACAGAGATGGAATAGCTCGATTCATTTTCTAGATCTCACTATAACAATGAACATAATTTTTCAATTTTTCATACACCGTTCCATACAGATACTACAATACATAATTTTTTATTTTATCCTTTACAACATAAAATTGCAGCTTATAATAGTATGGTCCACCGACTACTTAACATTCAGATGTCACAGGCAAACTTCGAAAAATAATTGAACATCATTAAACAGATTGCTACCAATAATGTTTATAATCCAGAATTCATTGACAATATTACAAATAAAAATAAGTTCAATTTAGCAATGAAACAAGTTTTCCCGCTATCCAACGATGTTGAAAATAAATTCAGTATTTTAACTTACAACCTTAGTGAAAAACTAACATCAATTCTTTCACAATATAATTTCAATATCGATTGCCGTACAAACAATTCTTCATGCCAATTTAATAATCAAAACGGAGAAACTCTCACAATCGGGTGTCTATAAATTATCATGTGGTGATTGTTACAAAATGTATATTTGGGTAGAATACATAGAAATTTCGGAAAAAGAATTGAAGAACATGAGCGCTGCTTCGTGAACAATAAGAGAAATTCTAATTACTCCAATCATTTGCTAGATGAGAATCATTCATTTAATGGAGATTTTCATATTTTACATCAAGGGAATAGAGGATTGAAATTAAGCTTTTGAGAAGCCCTAAAAATAAACAGGTATAAGAATTCTGATCTGTTACTGAACGAACAAATTGACTTGAGTCATTCTCCACTCCTAAAAATGTTTAATACCGGATGTAGTTTGAGCAATTTTTCTGGAAGAATTACTTACCCTCAACCCTAATTTAATTTCTTGTTGTAATCGTTTTTCCCTAGGTACTAAAAATTTTATGTAAAACTAAGATACCAAAGTTTCAGTATTCATTCTATCCGAAGAAGCCACCGTGTGGTGAAACGCCGCGTCATAGAGTCAGATATTATAACCGTGAAAATCAAACATGTGTTTTTCTAACAATACTCTAATAAAAACTTATGGCAGGCAGTTAACTTTAGGGTACGAGCACAGGGCCTCACTAATATTAAAAACAGCGCATGACTGACTGTGTTGTTTTGATAAAATGAATACGAGGCTGTTGAGTATCTATTCAAAACATTAGTATTTTTTCATTCTAAAAAGTTGTAATTTTGTTTTTGATGTGAGGGTTGATCTATAAAAGTTCTATTTATGTTACTTACTGCAAACTTAATAATTATCTATAAATAATGATGTTCTTCACTCGAATCAAATAATTTTAAATAATCAACTATAAACTGCAAGCAGGATATTGAAGAAAGCAAAATAAAGTCTAAGAATATTCCTCAATTTGAGCTTTCAAGAACTATTGAAAAAAATTATTCTTTATATTCTCAGTAGATACATTGTAATACATTTTTCAAGTGATAAATATATTGAAAAATATCAGGATTATACGAATGTACGAGTAGAGTACTATAAGCTCAAGCTAGTCATTATGAAAATGAAGAAAGAAATGAATAACGTAGCAATTATAAAGCAGTTTTTAGGGATAAAATAAATATATTGACATATCCATTTCAATATTCGAATCGAATACCTATTTTTTCTTAATTTTTAAGAATTATTAGTTGGAACTATATATATATATATATATATATATATATATATATATATATATATATATATATATATATATATATATATATATATATATATGTATTGAAGCAAATAATTCCATTCATGACCAGGATTAGTTTTCAGTTCAAATATATTTCTATATGTCATTGATTTTGTTCTGTAGAATGTCCTCATTGCAATTGGAATGATTATAGTACGATCACAAAAAACTATTGTATAATTTAAACATCACAGATTTCAAACCAAACTGGTATTCATTTAAAGCAATGTGCTTTTCATAAATTTGAAGGGAGAAGGCAAATACAACTTTACACTGTTACTGAATAGTAAAACAAAAAGTAGATATTTTCATAATCAAAAATATGAAATAAGTCAGTCTTTGCAAAAACCTATGAATTTTTTGTTGAGAGTTTTATTTCAATTTATTTGTTCGCTATTTCAATACTATGTGATGAGATAATCATATCTCCCAACATAGTTATGCACTGCAAATTGTTTATTGTTGTTCCGACATATTCAAAAGTTTATCTTGGGATTCAATTAATTCAGTAAATGTTTGACATCTAAGTATACTGACGATCAAATGAAACTCGATACAAGAATCATATCAATGTAAATTATTACGTTACATTCTAGCTGTCCATAGCAATGTAACGATCGCTACCTTGAGTAACGGGATTGATATTTGATATTCTATTATGTATATAAAATAAAAATGCGGACTTTATCAAAATATGAACACGCTCCTCTACGACACATGTTTTTATTTTATTAGAAAAATAGTTTATTCTGTATATTAACCATGAGCTCGCTCAGAAATAATTGAATGAGTGGACATATGACGACCTAAATGACGTAGAAAATGATCTCTCGATTTATCTATCAAGGCGACACTCCTGTATTCCACAAAATGTATTTGATTTGGAATTGAAAGCATGTGTTATGAAGAGAAATCACATGAGATATTTTAAAATATATAACTTTGAAAGAAAATAAATATCATAATCATCTGATTGATAATTCACAGGATCCTTTATAGCTGGCATGGAGAATTGTTATTTGAAATATCGGTGTTTTACTTATATCTTCAAACCCTCTGAAAAATATATATTTTATATCTGTATTAAAGCTTCATCAGTATTTATAACTCGATATTGCATCCACTCGATATATTAGTGTGTCATATTTGAGACGTTCCTTATTATCGTAAATGGTTATGTAAAGCCAACTCCGCCAGCGTGGTGGTCATCCGAACAAATTGCTCAATGGCTTCTGATGTGGAGGTTAAAACTCTCTTGCTCAATCTTCAGAAGCTGTGGAGATGAAATCTGGACATGAACTGGCGGAGTTTAGGAATTAGGATACTTCCCTAACATGAACTGATTCCACGTTTAACCCTTTCACTCAATCTGCAGAAGTTGTAGAGGTAGGAACGCAAAACCCTCAGTTAATATAAAAAAATGAATTCCTACATAAAAATTACAGCTGTTGGAGAACAAAGTTTATAATACCAAAAGACACTTCTTTTACATAAACTGAATCCACATACAGATTTTCAAACCTACTCAATTTGAGGGTTATAAGATCCTTTGAGACTTTATTTAGCTCCATACATTCTCCAAAAAGCACTATAAATCTGAACTTTAAATCAGTTGTTCATAATTAATTTCCACTTCTTTATGAAAAACTTCCACTCATACACCATCCGAAACTCCAATTCTCAGTGTTATATGTAATTATATATAAATATAAATATATATATATATATATATATAAATATATATATATATATATATATATATATATATATATATATATATATATATATATATATATATATTGTTGGGATTTTTTGTGGTATAACAGATATTAAATGACTAATAAAGTTAGATTTAATTTACTCGACGTTTCGGCTCTATTTTTGGAGCCTTTTACAAGAGTTTCATCAAGAGTCTGTAAGATAAAATATAATTTAAAACTAGTTCACAATACAAAGGTTGAGTTTACTGATACAGAATAAATTCAACAACATCCACACAAAACTTAAATTCACAATGAAAAAAGAGAAAGACAACCAACTTAATTTTATGGATATGACTTTAATTAAACACGGAAATAAGATCCTCACTAAATTGTATAGGAAACCCATATCCACCGACAGACTCATACACTTTAAATCAAACCATCCCATTTCACAAAAAGTAGCCATCATAACAAATTATATCGACCGAAGCCTGAAACTGACATCACCCATTCTTAGACCACAAACACTAAAACAGACAAATACACTACTACAGAAAAATGGTTATCCTCAATTGATGATAAACCAAATAACAAAAAAGAGAACTTATGAATTATACAACACAGAACAAACAAACACCAAACATGAAAACAACAAAACATCCAAATACTCACTATCACAAAGAATAAGTCACATACTAAAACCATATGAAATAAAAATAGCCTACAAACCACAAAACCAGGTAAAACAAATTTACACAAAACTCAAAAGCAAAACACCTCTAATGGACAAGACACACACAGTATACGAAATCCCATGTAACAACTGTAATAAGACATATATAGGTCAAACAATGCAACACTTAAAAGAAAGAATTAAAACGCATAAATATTCAAAAACACAGATCACGGCACTGAATAAACACAAACAAACAGACGGACATAGTTTCAACTACGACAAAACTAGAATCTTGGCAACAGAAACTAACACAAAGAAAAGAGAAATTTCAGAAATGATACATATCCAGAAAAATCTACAAAATGTAATCAATAACCGTTCAGACGTGAATAATTTGAGCACCGTGTATTCTCAAATATTATAAAAGGCGCATAACGCGAAGACACGTGAAACGATTATGACTCGACACCTGTTTCGGATTCATAAACCAGTCGTTCACACGAGCTGGAACTTACCACAGCAAAAGAAAATAAAACAAAACGATCCGTAGTGAGGTACATTTTTAATATCAACCTTTGTATTGTGAACTAGTTTTAAATTATATTTTATCTTACAGACTCTTGATGAAACTCTTGTAAAAGGCTCCAAAAATAGAGCCGAAACGTCGAGTAAATTAAATCTAATTTTATTAGTCATTTAATATCTGTTATACCACGAAAAATCCCAACAATCTATAATATACAGATACAAAACCAATCCAAATGAATATATATATATATATATATATATATATATATATATATATACATATATATCTCAAAGGCATCACAAACATCTCAAAAATCGTAGTTCAGGAGGTGAAAATGAATTTAAAAACCTCTCTCACGCCTCACTGTTGAAGGTTGTCATAGTAAATTAGTGTATAAATTGTGGGGAAATAATTAAAAAAGAACTAGGTATAGTTCATGATGATTTTTTCGAAACCTCTCAACGTATTTTCCAGAAAATAACCAGAATATAACGGTACTTAAAAATACAATCAATGCAATCAAAGGAATAAGTAACGTCCTGTTCTCTTATTTCATCCAAGTAAAGCGTACAGTTCTCTTCAAAATTATAATTGCATTGTTCAATTTCAGCAGTTGCCTCAACAATGATAATTTCTTCGCTAACTTCTCCGTGAACTGCATAGAGTGTGTAAGTTTGCAAAATATTCGTTTAGTCTGCAGAAACCATTTACATAAAATTCAAATGAACCCCTATTGTGAGACTATTTATGCAACTTTGTGGTGTGTGTGGTTAGCTCATCCCAAAGAACGATGAACTTTGAACTAGGACGAGGAACTGACAATAGCATCTGAATATGTTTAACATAAATTTCGACCCGAATTACGTTCAACGTGAACGACGAGACTAGAGTATTTTACAATTTATTTATGCTTTGGAATACTGTTGGGACTTTGGTTTTGTGGAATTAATTAAAATTAAATTAGGATTATACAAGTTGGATTTTCCCAATTAGTTGTTGATCTTATTAACGATATGTGTCTAAAAGCGTATATCAATTAATTTTATCATGACGATCAGTTATGTACCTCCGATAATATCTAACATAGTACCTTTTTACATATTCCTGATTATATGACAATATAAATTGGGTAGTTTAATGCAGTGATATGGAGCTACACTGTAGATTTTTATTTCATTTCTATACGTATCTTTTTGTATCTGAATAATAAGCTTTTTTACATCAACTTCTGCTTGTTTCATTATATCGTGTATTCTCATGAGTTATTGCTTCTAACAAAGAGATAACTTTTATTTCTATTGTATTATTGCGTATTCTTTCACGAAATTTGGACATATATTCAACATATTTCAACAAAAATTTCCTCTATCATGCTAGGTAGCAAGAATTTCTTGATATCATAATACAATTTTTACACTAAAAACTATATCTTATTTCAAATTCGAAAGTAGAAATGTTCTACTCAGATCTTTACGTTATATCGTGAACTTATTAGTAGGAAATAAAAATTCAAAATAGCACTTTGCTTTCATTACAATCATGCCGCATAGATCCGCAAGGTAACACCATGCTCGAGCTGAAGCTTTTCCAGAATAAAAGAACCTAATTCAATTACATATACACATTGCTCAATATTTCATTGAACAAGCAGCAGAAACACCAGACTTCATGCTTTTGATTAGCTAGAATAGATTTGCTATTTCGATTTGATCAAGATAATATACACCTACTATGTAATACTCCTGCCCTGATTTTTATGCTTTTCTCGATCAACCATCCTTTTCAAAATGCAACACTTAATCATGTGATGAACTGCTAACTATATATATATATATATATATATATATATATATATATATATATATATATATATATATATATATATATATATATATATATATATATATGTTAAATACAGTGTTAAATACTGGGGTTGATACACACAAATAAGAATAATTATTTAGACCAATTCCGTTTATTGCTCCATACGTTAACAACTTGTTCATACGTTCAAGCATACTCGACGACTCCCCCTTCTTGACTGTTCTCTCGTGCGCAGTAGTTCGTTAATCGTTACTGCTGCATTGGTAAGGCGCATGTCTGCTTCTACCACTCGTCCGTCCTGACGTAACTAATGATGGGGAGCGTAAAGGGGGTGTATAAGGATACCGTTAACACGGCCATCCTGTGATAAGTGCGTCCTCGCACTGTGTCCATCTGTAAGCACAAAGTACGAAACAGAATTTTCGTTATACCAAAATCAACCAATTTTTTTTTTTTTTTTGACAAAGTCGTATTTCCACTTTTACATACTTCACGTCATATTTGAGTTTTTATAGAGTTTGTCTATATAATATAACATTTTCAATTCATAGCCACAAATTATGTAATATAATGATACCTACTACCTTTAAAACATACTGATATCTTCTGCTTACTTCAACTTATATCAGAGTTTTACTATATTATAACATTTTCTATTCATTGCTGTAATGTAATGGTACCTACTACCTTCAAAACATACTGTTAGTGTTTTACTATATAATATAACATTTTCTATTCATTGCTGTAATGTAATGGTACCTACTACCTTTAAAACATACTTTTACTACCCTTTTTAAACCTAGTGGTACTGCCACTATTTCATGTCTTGTGTGATCGCCACAAACATATAAGGCAACGTGAGATCGTCAAGTTCCTCTTTTTATTCAAACGGAGTGGAATCGCCACCTCCTACTTATTTATAAATTATTTAATGGTTATTTGTAAATTATTTAATGTTTCATTTCATGTCTTGTGTGATCGCCACAAACATATAAGGCAACGTGAGATCGTCAAGTTCCTCTTTTTATTCAAGTGGAGTGGGATCGCCACCTCCTACTTATTTATAAATTATTTAATGGTTATTTGTAAATTATTTAATGTTTCATTTCGCCACAAACATATAAGGCAACGTGAGATCGTCAAGTTCCTCTTTTTATTCAAGTGGAGTGGGATCGCCACCTCCTACTTATTTATAAATTATTTAATGGTTATTTGTAAATTATTTAATGTTTCATTTCATGTCTTGTGTGATCGCCACAAACATATAAGGCAACGTGAGATCGTCAAGTTCCTCTTTTTATTCAAGTGGAGTGGGATCGCCACCTCCTACTTTTTTTATAAATATTTAATGATACTTCATTTTGTTTTTAACCTAGTGGATTCACCACTAATACATTTTTTTAAATCTTTCACCATGCATGATATCGAAAAGAAAAGACAACAAAAATAAATGTAATACATCTGTATTACATTGCATTCAATAAACCTCAGGTTGCATTGCAATCAACACATAACTAATAAATTATTCAAAACGGCAACAATAATAAAGGTAATTCATCTGTATTACATTGCATTCAATAAACTTTAGGCAGCATTGCAATCATTCACGTAACCAATAAATTATTCAAAACGAATCATCCAGCAAATCAATTCAATTCAACAAAAATCATAAAAGTATTAGCATACAAACATCACTAATCTTACTCTTTGTTTATGTTGTGGCAGGCCACGATCGTAATTACTCATGAGCGGCTACCGTCATCTGTCGACCTTGTTTATGTAGCACATCTTTCGTTACTAGAGCACGAACAGTGTAAGGCCCTTGATATTTGTCCCTTAATTTCCCTCCGTCGTTGGCTCGAGGTAGTGTATATAGTCAAATTGCTGAGCTGGATGGTTTTCACTGTTTCTTATTTTATTTCGGGCATCTGCGACATCCTTATTTGGGTCAATAATATTATTAGTTGGCAGTGTGTCACCCAAAAACAGCTGTGTAGTCGCTAGTCTAGGAATTATTCCAAACTGAAGTACTTTTGGTGAGTATTCTGTCATCGAAGTTGAAGATTATAAGCATAACACTCTCAATATGATTTATTTTAACAGGAGCGCTATTCAAGTTCTTTATAGTAAACACTTTTTCGATGACAATCTTGTTGTTATGTAGTTCCAGCCCATCGCATTTTTCTCAATTCTAAGGCAAAGTCGTCTAATCACTTCCCATCACATAATAAGATCGATATCGCTTGGCATAACAATATCGGGAATAACCATAAAGTATATTTCTAGAGTCAGGGTCGGCAGTACAGCTATTAAATCACAACTCCCAATAGTGTAAACAACTTGTGTTCCGAGATCCGGAAATGCATGTTCTTTTTATTGGGTTTAATCTCACTGTTTAGTTTATGTCATGCTAAGAATTTCATTCCAAGCTATTATGGAATCTGCTGATGCTGAGTAATGTCTGGTTACGGAACTCGGTTAGTGACTCACAATTTCGACTTTTTAGCGTTTCTTTCTCGGGAAAAGCAACAATTATGTCATTACAGAAAGCTTTTGTCAGGATCGAAGCTGGTTAGCTTAAATGATGTGAGCGCTAGTGTCGACATCAACGGCTGCGCAGTAATTCCATCTTTTCCAGATGTGCTAGGCGTTGGCGTATAACACGTCGACGTCGCCATCTTGGACTTATTCTAATAATTGTTGTTCAGGCTCGCTACCAAGTTAACTAAGGTTTCTTGTCATTGTAATTTAGTTCGTTTTGGACTTACTGAATCGACAATCTTCCTCATCAGCCACAACACTTTGCTCAGACACTTCACTGTCATGACGAATATGAATTTCATCTTTCATTTTAACTATATAATTAATGTTTATTCATGATCATTTATGTCCACAGGGTACACCCGGGAACATCCCACTTCTGATGTTAAATACAGTGTTAAATGTTAAATACTGGGGTTGATACACACAAATAAGAATAATTATTTAGACCATTTCCGTTTATTGCTCCATACGTTAACAACTTGTTCATACGTTCAAGCATACTCGACGACTCCCCCTTCTTGACTGTTCTCTCGTGCGCAGTAGTTCGTTAATCGTTACTGCTGCATTGGTAAGGCGCATGTCTGCTTCTACCACTCGTCCGTCCTGACGTAACTAATGATGGGGAGCGTAAAGGGGGTGTATAGGGATACCGTTAACATATCGTTAACATATATATATATATATATATATATATATTCGAAAAATTTTGATTAAAATGTAGGTGTTATTTGATTTGGACAACAATAATCGTTGGGATGAAGTGTGAAAAATAACGCTCTATGCTTAGGAAACATTTAGTTTGTGCTGTTCAATGAAATTAATATGTTCTTTGACCATCTGCTCATTAATTCATACATGCAACACTATACCATACAGTCCTTCTAACTTTTATCTTCCACTTCTAAAATATTATTTATATATTGATTATATATATATATATATATATATATATATATATATATATATATATATATATATATATATATATATATATAGTGTCTAAAATATTATTTAATATATATATAATATATATATATATTATATATATATATATATATATATATATATATATATATATATATATATATATATATATATAGTGTCCGAATTCCGTGTCGAAAAATAATAATTCTAGCAAATTAATGCATTGATTTAATTAACCTTCTGGTGTTGTAAATATTCCAGAAAACATCTGTTTCCTTCACGTATTCATGCTTAATGGTGAGTTCACATTACTCAGATTTGAGATTAAATAAAACTATCAATAACAACTTTTGCTCAAATGCTGACTCTCAGGATTGTCTACAAGACTCAAAGGAAGTGTATGCTATTAATTAAAGAAAATAAATTGATAAAAACGGTATGAATATAATTGTCAAGATTTAATTTACTATTATATCCTGAAGGCGCTATTTGTTACGAATCAAGATAAATGTCTTCCTCATGAAGATTTCAGCGGATATTGAATTTTAAATAAAATTTTCAGTTGATAATTATTTTGCATTTTCGTAGAGAACGTCTGACTACAACGATTTCAAGTATTAATACCTCAAATATGAACATTTTAATAGGATAGCTGGTGAAATGTTTGAAAATTCGGACAGTTTTTTTAAAAAATGCATTGCAAATATTCATCCATTAGGTACCTATCGCTCTTTTACTGTATTCTTCTGAAGAAACAACTAAGAAACTGTATCTAATGGCATACTGATAATGCCTTCTCAACAAACATGCATTTTCCAAATTGTTCATTCTCAGTAATCTACAGCATACAGCTCTGTTTCTTTATTTTCACTGAGAACCTATTTTGGTAGTATAGATAGTTTACAGAGGTCTGTTTGGAAAAGATTTTCAATTTGAAGTGATTTTTTTTTTCAAAGAAATTAATGATCCTAGTTTTTTGAATTTAAACGAAACTTCAGTGTCATCGATATTTTTTTTTTCAAAGAAACAATATGATATGTATGTATATATATATATATATATATATATATATATATATATATATATATATATATATATATATATAAGTATATTAATATATATATATATATATATATATATATATATATATATAATATATATATATATATATAGTATATATATATATATATATATATATATATATATATATATATATTTATATATATATATATATATATATATATATATATATACATATTAAATATTGCAAGCAGAAAATATGGCAGTCAGCCTAAACTTAAGCAGAGAGTTTTAAGCATTGTTTCTAAACTGTAAGTACCCTTTTTTTTTTTTTTGTTTTAAAGATTTTGAAATTCTAATATAAATAAAAAAATTTCATTAAAAACGGCTACTTCCATATAAACGAACTATACCGATAATTTTGCTCTACCTATTTAAATTATTTTCCCGCAACTAATTTCTTTGTTATTGTTTATTTACTCGTTCTTAGATCTCGCGGATAGCATTAATCGCCTCCGTGGCAAAGTTTGACCAAAATCTCCCATACCGGAGAGTTTCAAACAATAAACCACAATTGTTGTGTGATTATCTTCCGTATCAGAGGATTTTGTTTGTTGTTCTATTTGCATCTTCAAATTTTCAATCCAATACTTGGCTACGCCGTTCTGTTGAGGACCAAAGAGTCCGAAACACGTGTCAACGGCTGCTTCCATATAAGCGTGCTATACCGATAATTCTACTCCACTTCTTTAATGTTTTCCCATACTAATTTCTTTGTTGTTAGATAAATAGTACCCTATTATTATTATTTTCAAACATTACGTAGGTAAAGGTTTCTTTGGTTTCCCTTACCATCTAATGATAACAATTTTGAATATTAATATTAGACTGAATAGCATATACAAAGCTGCCCTGTTCTATTCAATTTTTTCAAATCAATAAATGTCAAAGAAATTTCAATTACGAATATCAAAGTGAAACGTCAACTTTTTAATAAAATCGAGTTTTTTAAGATTCAATCAGCCTGTTATTGCTAATAAGTATCAAGAGATTATATATACATATATATATATATAAATATATATATATATATATATATATATATATATATATATATATATATATATATATATATATATATTATATATATATATATATATATATATATAATATATTATATATATATATATATATATATATATATATATATATATATATATATATATATATATATATATATATATATATATTTATATATATTATATATGAGGCGATTAGTTTCAAAACCGGCTCACTCCATTTCCAAAAACTTTACAGGAGACACAAAAAACGTTTTAGAGCCATGCATATTATGGTTTAATTGTTATTGGATTGAGCCAGTTTTTGATTTAATACCACAACTTTAAAATGCATTTTCATACTGGATTGAGTCGGTTTTGGTCGAAACGAGTTTGCTAGTAGATGTAATGCATTGAGAACTTGTGAAAATGAAAAAAAAAACAATTTTGCCAAAAATGTGGATTGAGCCGGTTTTGAAACTAATCGCCTCATATATAAATATATATATAATATATATATATATATATATATATATATATATATATATATTTATATATATATATATATATATATATATATATAGGTATTTATACAAACTATATGAAATATTGAACTTATATGATAAGTTTGAAGATTTTCGTTTTCTTAGTGTTCATTCATATGTTGTCTTTTCATTCTGTTTCACTTTGAGAGAAATTTGTACAAATTTGGAAGCGCATCTCCAGTATTTTTCACATAATCGGATCGGATTAAGTTTTCATAATATTATACATGATGAAGGCGTATTTGAATTTGTACATTAATTTCCTGTACCAGCAAGTCCAATTTCGATAGTTCCTTGTGGATAATAAATACGTGTTCTGTATTTCCCTATCAGATTGCTTGCTAAGTTACATTATGGAGGTTATTATGAGATATGATTCAAGTTTGTGTAATGAAATCGTGTGCACCTGATATGGTAGATATTCCATCCTCATCGCCTCGTCCACTCTCTAAATGCAAAATGTGATCTTATAGCATACAAACACATGCAAAACCGATTTATCATAACTTGCTGATCGAATATAAACTTCGGTATCTGATCTAGTAGTTGAAATACTAAAGTTGATATGTAGGATTCATTGTAGTCTTCGTCAGTTGACATATTTCCGGAATTTAGGAAAGCATTTTGAAGAAGTAATTGAAAACTCAATATTAGGACAAATTTCAATGATAGAATTGAAAATTCGCATATGAATTTTCTGTCGCCACTAATTTACAAGAAATTGATAAATCTTGATGGAATTTCAGCTACTGTTAGGAAGCATTGCTGAGCGTATGCTGCTACTCTGGTGGCTAATCAAGCTATCTTACAAAAAGAAGACATTTCCATCCAGGTGGAAGATAACAAAAGTCCAGCCAAACCCAAGAAGTGAAAAAATACTTAATTGATTGATTTAATTTTTCTAATAAACAACATGTTCTTTGACTGACTTAATCAGTCTACATTAGATTATTTTATACTTTATTTATATATTACATATTTTAACCTGACAACTTTATTTATATATTTTATACTGTATTTATATTACATATTTCAACCTAACAAGTGTAAACATGTAGATGTTCATGTAAGACAGGCAAATGAACATTCATTCATTCATTCATATATATATATATAATATATAATATGTGTGTGTGTATTTTGTAAATTTTAAATACCATTATTTTGAAGAAAATAATCTTACAGCGTTTCTGATGAAAACTAAATGACTATTTTTGCGAATTATTGAAGATACATATATATCTATATATATATATATATATATATATATATATATATATATATATATATATATATATATATATATATATATATATATATATATATATATATATATATATATATATATATATATATTTTCATTGAATCAACCTGAATTGCAATCCTAAAAATAGTTAAGTTTTTCTGAAAGTGGATGAAATATACCAATATGCTCAAATATTGCATGGTTATTTGCAGTGATATTATTGTGTTTTTCTATTTCGTATCTCCTTTGAGTGAACATGTATTAGGCAGCAAGTTTCCGTTGACAATGAATGATTTAAATGAAATTTTAATTAATAACATTCATAAATCAGCGTCTCAACCTACATTGCTTAGTGTGTGACGAAACACACACGGCACGCCTTGTTGTAGAAAAATTAGAGCAACCACATGTTTTTCATCACAAGCCGGATGATCGTCACTTCTGGACATCGTGAAAGAACTGGCTAATTGCTTCCGCTCATAATGGCACGGTATGCAGGACATCTACATTTCGAATGTTCTTCAAATTCGTTTGAATATTTTTTCCAGCTCCGGTAGAGAATGTCGAAGTGAATGCTGATTTGATTTTAATTTACTACTTAGTTCACAGAATTGGGAAATTGAAAATTAAGCTAATGGAAACAAAATACCAGTAAGCAGCTCCGTCACTATTTGTATTTTTCCAACATTTTCGTTTTTAGTCGTATTTTATCCATAAAGTATCTACATATTATTGCAGTGTATCGAAGGAAAGTATTCAGGTGTGGAAGTATTTTTTTCACCTGTTTTAGACCTCCTAGACCAAGATTTTCGAAAGTTTTTTCATGTAGGTATATATATATATATATATATATATATATATATATATATATATATATATATATATATATATATATATATATATATATATATACTGGGTGATTCATTAATATGTGTAAATATTTCAAAGGGAAATTTTTGAGC
The DNA here is from genome assembly GCA_030704885.1 of Cynegetis impunctata. NCBI lineage: Eukaryota > Metazoa > Arthropoda > Insecta > Coleoptera > Coccinellidae > Cynegetis > Cynegetis impunctata. The sequence goes on from JARQZK010000839.1 coordinate 59,406, forward strand.
TTAAAATATGAAGATCTTACCCAATTTGCTTATACAAAATATTTCTTCTTACTGATATACAGGTTGTTCTATTCAGATTATTAAAAATAAATTTTTTCCATTACTTTAATGCTGCCTGATATTTCTTTATGATTTAAGGCAGTAAGTTGAAGTAGTTTGGGACACATCAAATAATAGTAAAGAAGACATAAAAGTACATAAAAATCAAAAGAATTGTGCAGCCATATGTTCAACGTTAAATATCTCGAAAAATAATGGCTCTAGCGTTACGAAAAAAGAGTGCCTTATGTACAGAAAGAATATTGGAGAATCGAAAAATTGTACTAAAATGACAATTCTGCCAGTGGCGTAGAATTAAGGAAACGAGAATTCATCCCGTGCCCCTGCCGTACGCCAGTGGTGATAGCGAGAAAGTATTCTTTGCTTTTATTTGTTGTGTCCAAATCTGCTTTAACTTACTGCCAAATATCATAAAGAAATTTTAAGCAGCATTAAAGTAATGAACAAAATTGATTTTCAATAATCTAAATAAAAACCCTGTAAATCAGTAAGGAGAAATATTTTGTATAAGCAAATTGGGTTAGATCTTTATATTTTGAGCTCAAAATTTTCTCGTTAAAATATTTACCCATATTGATGAATCACCCTGTATATATTTATATATATATATATATATATATTTATTTATTTATTTCCAAATTAGGGGCTTACACAGATACAAACATCCAAACAAAACCCTCCCAATACTAATATACATTTAGCGGGTTAAAAGTACCTTTACCTAAAAAAAAAGAAAAAAAGAAATCAAAGAAAAATACCTATTACAAATTGACAATGGTCTAGTTAGAATTTAGATTTATGAAAAATGTAGGCCTTTTTATAATGTAACTATATGTTTCTTAAGAATAACCGTTTAATCAACATCTTGAAGCAATTCAAAGCCATTTCGAAGTGTTGTATGTTATTTGAATGTAAATTAAAAGATCTTATCATTCTGCACAGCGGTGAATTTTGTCCTAAATTGGACCTTCTAAATGGTAATTGAAAAAGTTCCTGATGCCTAAAATTCCTGGCTAGTATATTGAATTGAATCTTACTGTGCACCTCTGGGCAAAATGCTAGTCCCTTAAAAATTTTAAAAATCATTAACACTTGAGACATATCTCTTCGCTGTTCTAGGGAGACCATACTGTGCATATATATATATATATATATATATATATATATATATATATCAATATATTTTTTTCTCGGTACATATTGACATCTCCAGCGGCTTTCATCGAGTCGAATGAACTGAAATTTGGTACCTGGGATTGTTTCCGTTGCAGAACGAATCTTTTAAATAAAGTATAAACTTTAAAATAAAAACACTTGGCTTATGTTTCACAATATAAAAAATATTTAGTTACTGTATTTAGCAGAAATGAAAAGTCGACATGTTTCGAGTTATGAACTCATTATCAAGACTGACTACAGGAGAAAAAAAAAGGAAACACACGTGTTTCATTCCTCCCTGAAGAATGTGTCAGGGAGGCGGACAGTTTGAGTTTGGGATTAACTCCTTCAGCCAGATTTACGTAGATATTTCTTGTTTTTTCATAGCTATTGAAAATTTTCCGAACTTCCAGCTTTTGCAGATTGAGTTAGAGGGTTGAAGTTTGGTACGTACATAGGGTTTATGTTGACTTGAAATCGTTTTTTAGATTCAACTCTTTTTCTCAATCACCTTGCATTTCGTGGTTAATATTCCGTTCAAATTGCATCTCGATCTGTTTCGCTCAGTACGCGATGCACTTTGCGAATTTTTAAATTTTTTAAAATTAATTATTTTCTTCTTTTCAGTTCGGTTTCCTATAAGAGTGATTTTTTAGAATATAATTCAAACCGTTAGAATCGCGTCTCGATCCATTTCGTGCGAAAAAAACGACTTCAATGATGGAGCTCTGATGCTCGCGAGTTTTTTTTCATATACGAATCCATAACCGTCTTAGTCAATTTAGAGGAGCTGCATCTCTTGAGCCCCATCCAAATTGACTTAGGAGGTTATGAATTTGTATTTAAAATAAACAAAAATGTAGATAAGATACGTCCTTAGTGAAGGAGCTCTGCTGCGCAAAGGTGTTTTACCTGCTTAAGTATCTACAGAATCCCATTGAATTTCTACATCAATATTGCGGTGGTAACAGAAAACATTTGAAACCGCCAAATTAAACCTAACTAATCAACAACCAAATTCACGTACAGAATTTTATTTTTCTAACTAGATTTTCAACCTTCTAACTCAACCAGTAAAAGTTGTGGAGGTGTGCAAATCCCCAAAACCCACCAAAAAAAGAGAAATCCTCACATATAAAAGGCGGCGTTATAGGAAAAATAGTTGAAGCTATAAAGAAATACTAGCGTAATATGTACTCAATAAAACCTTCTCATTATAACAGCGGAGTTAATCCACGTACATATTTTAACACTCTTACTGAACCTATTAGGCAGTGTTTTTAGATGCGCCAGAATTCAATTCTATATTCACTTCATGAACAAAGTACAGATTTCCTCCTATATTCATAGAATTAGAAATTCGTTACATGAAGAACTTGAAAGCAAACAATATGAAGAAGTAAAGTTGAGTTATAATAATCGTTAGTAGAATTCTTGTATAATCATAGCATCAAAAATCAGCAATCAAACATAATAAAACTAGTTACATATGATCATTTATATTATGTCAGGTAAGATTATATATCTAAATAGTCCTTGTATTCATTATAAGCACAAAGTATACAATCTCTCATATATTGATAGCTTCAAAAATTCGCAACAATATGTATTGGGTATTGAGTATTTCAACTTGAAAAATTTGATTATGTTAGGTTAAGATACATAACCGAATCATCACATGCACATGAAAATTTCTCTAATATTGATTACCAAAAATTTGCGACAAAATATAGTGGAAATAGTTCAAAATAAACAGGAGTAAATTACGTGGCCGAACTTTTACCTATTTTCAACGTATTTAGAATATAGAAAATAGCTCTTATATTTTTATAATCAAAATATACATATTTAATTTATACAATAAACTGAATCAAATAACTTAATTTGTAATTCGTATCAATCTTTTGAAAACATGAACAAAAAATCATGAAAGAAATTTTGTTCTACTATAAACAATCTGTCAGCAATCTATGGAGGAATATCCAAAATATCATTGAATCTGGATATATTCTATCCATAAATGGTAACTCGTCAAACGAACTACTTATGAAGTTAGCACCCCCCTGATTATGAGAATGAAAACTGCTATCTACTGTAACAGATGACTTTATGTAAACCAATTACATTTCTGAATTGGAAACATCTATGAAAAGCAATTATAACACCGCTGCTGGATACGATAATATTGAATATGTTATGCTTTTTCGTCCACCATTAAATGCGAAATTTAGATTGGTACAAATATTTAATATTTTAAATTCCAGTATATTTCCATATGTTTGGAGAACTTATGTGATTCCATGGCAAATTCCATCCATCGATCCAAAACTATTTCATCTTGTAACGGATATTTATAAAGCTATGGTAGGTAAAAATACTTTGATGTCACTTTTTGCCGATACAACAGGAGCTTTGTAAATGATTTTTAATATTTATATCAATAGAAAATTACACTTGAAACTTGATCGAAATTTAGAAGGTCCGAGAAACACTAGCTCAGCATTACCACAAAAATGAATTATGTCACTCATCCTATATATAATTTAAAGACATCAGTTTTTAAAATTCGAAATATTTATATATTGCAATATGCAGATAATATCGCTTTTTATTCTAAAATAAAACCGTCGATCTTTGTGTGCAAGATCTTCAAGAAGCAATATTCGATTCTTCTAACTTTTCTTTTTCTCATGGCAATAATTTCCCAAAAACCTAAGCAGTGAAATACAACTGAGAGACTTCCGCTTCAATCGTGTTGAATGCGTAAAATTTTTATGTATAAATCTGGACACCTCTCATGGAAACCTCATATCAATACCATAATGTTGAAAGTAGGAAAATGTATCCAAATACTGAGATATGTATGTCATTATAATTGGGGCGCTGCTTCAGACATTGCATTATTTTATAGAAGTTATGTCAGATCAATTCTGGATTATGGTAGTATTTTGTATCGGGATGTAGCGAAAAAAAAGCTAGGACGTCATTCAAAGAAAAGCTATTCAAATTTGTTTAGGTCTTCTTAATAGTACACCGAATGATATTGCTCTTGAAAGACTGTGGAAATTTCTCTTCATTTAGGGGGAGTAATATTAGGTCATAAATTCCCAATCAAGCGAATATCAACAACACGCCCGATAATAAAGTGTCTACATGATTTATTTTTACCCACTCTGACTCAGATATTGGATTAATAAGAAAGACCCTGTAGAAATTACTAACTGATAAAGGTTTGCTCATATTTTCTGTTAATTATGAAGTTACAGAAGTTAGACCGCAGGTTTTTATATAAAACTATAGTTCGAACGCTCAGAAAATGGAGTTCTGGAATAAACGAATAAATCCGAGTATTACCTCACATACTACATACTTTTTACCGACCCTCGAATATTACTCAGCAGGAGTAGCCCTTTATGACCCTTTACAGAATATCACTATCTGATCTGTTTGAATAAGAAATATTCAGTTTTTTTGGAGGACTGAGTATTATTGCATCAGCCTTACAGTTTATTCCGGAAAACAATATTAAAATTCCTATTAAAAAAAAGTTCTTTGTTGTATCTAATAGATAATTATTCTTCAGTTCAATTCATAAACATATTTTAGAGCGTCTGCGTGCATTGCAGCAAAAAGGTCTAGAAGAGGTTCGATGCATGTGGGTGGAGTCACATGAAATAAATGATTGGAATGCTAAGGCATGAAGGAATATGGTTCAAATCCCAAACATCAATGCACATATTCTAATCTATTCTCCAGTTTCAAAAATGAAGTCATAAAAACGTGGATCAATAAATATTAGACAAGTATTTACAGGATAACCCACAAAATAAATGTTGGCATCAACATGTCGAAGAATCCAAGTAATTTATAAAACGACTAAGAAAGGGAAATGTAATCTCTCATCACTACCTTCATAAAATTGGTGGTAGGGATAACCCTCTCAGTGTTGATGGTGAAGTAGAAAGTAAATAGGTATAGGAGCATATTATTTTGACATGTTACAACCATCTACAAGATATGAACAACTTTTCAATCCGGAATTTTTTTTATCTCTCAAAAATACGGAAGTATAAAGAATTCTATTCGCTCATATTGAAACAAGTGAATCAAAATTATGAAAGGTAATTTCAATTTTCCGTTTGTCTTTCCTCATGTTATACCTTATCGTTTCCGTGGTTCTTGTAGTTTCTGTGTATGAAAAAATCACTATGAAGAACCATCCCGGTGCTTAATAAAACTAATCTAATAAAAATAAATTCAATCCATGTAATATTATTACAAACATAATAACAGATAAAAGGGTTGCACTACTGACGTCACTCAAAGCCATTTAGCCATTAATATACTGGATAACCCTTAGTAATTGAAAAAACATTTTCTGTTTTGCCAAATGGACGTCAACAAAATATTATGAATTTTAAAAGAAGCAGACACTTCGTTGGCACTCACACCAATCTTGTAGAGAAGTTATCTATTACTGTAAACTAAATTGAAAACCAGACGATGCAGCGTGATAGTATCAAAGAGGCTTTTAAGATGTCGAAACTCATCAACTTGTAATCCTAAGCCCCAATGAAAAGTACAATATTTCATCATATAAACCGGGCTAGTCAGTTTTTCACATACAAAAATTATAGTCTATATTTTATACACTGGTATGGAGTTCAATATAATTATGTAGTATCTACATATTTTTAATTGAATGAATTAATCATTGCCTTGTTATTAAACAAATCATCGTTAACGGAATAATATTTTTGACCTATGTATTCATGATTGCCGTGAACTTCATAAACACAGCAAATACTACATTACTCAAATGGAAATAATTAAATATATTGTGTCATTATTGCTATATCTGAAATGAAAACATCGAAAGAAAACAACATTAATCAAAATTCTACGAAACCTGATTAGCCGAATATTTCTTAATCAAACCAAGCTAATGTTCTAAGAATCAAATTTGACCAAAAATAACAAAATTGAAATTTCGTAAAAATATATTCTTCTGAGACCCGAACTAACAAAATGATTCAAACGAAAATAATGCCTCTGCATTTTGGTTAGGAAGAAATACTGAAACGAAGCAATTTTCTGACTGAAAAAGAGACGCGACCAGCCATCTTGATCAAGAAAGTAGACATAGACAGCATCAAACAAGAAAACTCTAATGTGAAAATATGATAATTAAGGTTCACAGATTGGTCACTGCTAACAAATAAAATAGCCAGAAGTATAAATGACTCAGAAAAGGAAAGGCAACTCTTCTCTCACTCTACATTTCTTAAATGGATGTTTTTATCTAAATCTAACAAAAAAGAATAAATTTCACTAAGATGATTTAAATCAGTTTTCTTATTTAAGCAATTTTCTGATTGTGAAATGTAAGCCATCTCCATAAACAGTCTCTTAGTCGAATTTCTTTCCCTTGTCAATATCCTGGTGTCACTGAAATTCATAATATGACCTGTAATATTCACATGTTCACTCAAAGCACATCTTTCAGGATGACACCTACAGTCACTCTTATGTGAGGTAATTCTATCCTTAAGGGCTCTAGACGTCTGACCTACATATAATTTATCACAATTGGAGCATGGAATGCTGTATACTATATGAGATTGTGAAGTTAAAGGTGTTTTATCCTTAACCTTAGTGAAAATGGAACTTATTGTTAACACTGTTCTATTGGCAATTTTTATGTGACTAAGAGACCTGAAAATTCGTGACAACTTTGGGGAAACATCAGCAACATAAGGAAGTGAGGTGAAGAAAAATTGAATTTGGGTCGAATTAACTGCTTCATTGGTAGCAGCTGCAACTTGTGAAACACCTATATTATTAATTGTATCTTGCATTAACATGGTCGACGTACCAAAAAGGATCTTTTTTAGTAAAGCAGGAGGATAAGAGTTATCAATAAACAAATCATATAAAATTTTTAAATTCTTCTGATGGAAGCAATTGTCAGAAATACAAAACACTCGACGCTTCATCTGTTTTACCAAATTAACTTTCACGGATTGTTTATGATACGAGTGGAGTTCAAATATCTTCCACTACTAATAGGCTTTCTATACCAGTCAATGACTATGGTATTTTCCCTTTTACGACGAAATTTTGTGTCCAGAAAAGGAACACTATGTTCCTCATCTTCAAGTTTTATGGTGAACTGTACGAAGGCATCGAAACTATTGAAAACGTCAACTATCTCTATAACTCCGCCAATTGATAAAGCTACAATTAAATCATCTACATATTTTTTAATAAAGAAAAAATTAAAAGGTGAAACTTGCAAAATCTCATCCATGACATACATCGCGAGAATAGGGCTAATCTTTGCACCCATAGGTGTTCCAAAAATCTGTTTATAAAATTTTTTATTAAATAAAAAATAAGTATTATTAAACAAAAAAGTTATTAATTGAAAAAAAGTTTACTTATCAATACTACAATGGGTGCTAACACGACCCCATCTTTTATCAATTGCTCGTAAGCATAAATCTAAGTAAACATTATTAAATAAAGAGACAATATCCAAACTTGCCAAAATGTAACCATCAGGTAACTTCATCCCATTAAAAACCGCCGAAACCTCAAAAGAATCTTTGATATAATAAATATTACTATAATCATAAGCAGCAGTCAGAATGTCCGTCAAAAAAGATGCCAAAGCTTCTGTAGGAATACCAACAGAAGAAATAATCGGTCTAGCTGATAAAATAGGTTTATGAATTTTAGGTAATGCATAGTACTTGGGACAAGCACCATTATATGTTGTAAGTTTCTTCCTCTGAGAAACATCTATTTGATTAGAGTTAAACAATTTTTAAGTCAATTGATTGCATTTCGTTTGAATTTGAGAAGTTGGATCTCTTGAAATTGAAACATATGCTTGGTTATTGTTCGAAAGTTCATTAGAAAGGTTGATATATTGTACTCTTTCCATTATCACTGTGACATTTCCTTTGTCAGACCTTGTGACTACTAAATTAGGATTATTTTTCAGAAAAATATTTGTTTTATTAAATAAATTATGAAGAAAACCTCTAGAATGCCTCGAAGAATGAATGTAGTTGGTTATAATATTTGTAGACTGTGCAATTATTGAATTTCTTTGGAAAACCTCTATTGACGATACAACGTAATCTACGTCTGCCAACAAACTCTTTATGGAGAAATCCTTACCCACAATAGGTTCAATACTAAATTTAGGACCCAGTGCTAGAAATTTAGAAATATCATTAGGAATTACCGTATTAGAAATATTTTTTATCCAATTAGGTTTGGATGTTAAGTTGTTTTTGAGAAAAGAATTATCAAGGACATTAATTTTATGTAAATTGTTATTTTTTGTTCTATGAAAAATTTTATTATAAGATCTGAGTTGAAAACTTGCAATACACTTATGTATCATAAACAATCCATGAAAGTTAATTTGGTAAAACAGATGAAGCGTCTAGTGTTTTGTATTTCTGACAATTGCTTCCATCAGAAGAATTTAAAAATTTTATATGATTTGTTTATTGATAACTCTTATCCTCCTGCTTTACTAAAAAAGATCCTTTTTGGTACGTCGACCATGTTAATGCAAGATACAATTAATAATATAGGTGTTTCACAAGTTGCAGCTGCTACCAATGAAGCAGTTAACTCGACCCAAATTCAATTTTTCTTCACCTCACTTCCTTATGTTGCTGATGTTTCCCCAAAGTTGTCACGAATTTTCAGGTCTCTTAGTCACATAAAAATTGCCAATAGAACAATGTTAACAATAAGTTCCATTTTCACTAAGGTTAAGGATAAAACACCTTTAACTTCACAATTTCATATAGTATACAGCATTCCATGCTCCAATTGTGATAAATTATATGTAGGCCAGACGTCTAGAGCCCTTAAGGATAGAATTACCTCACATAAGAGTGACTGTTGGTGTCATCCTGAAAGATGTGCTTTGAGTGAACATGTGAATATTACAGGTCATATTATGAATTTCAGTGACACCAGGATATTGACAAGGGAAAGAAATTCGACTAAGAGACTGTTTATGGAGATGGCTTACATTTCACAATCAGAAAATTGCTTAAATAAGAAAACTGATTTAAATCATCTTAGTGAAATTTATTCTTTTTTGTTAGATTTAGATAAAAACATCCATTTAAGAAATGTAGAGTGAGAGAAGAGTTGCCTTTCCTTTTCTGAGTCATTTATACTTCTGGCTATTTTATTTGTTAGCAGTGACCAATCTGTGAACCTTAATTATCATATTTTCACATTAGAGTTTTCTTGTTTGATGCTGTCTATGTCTACTTTCTTGATCAAGATGGCTGGTCGCGTCTCTTTTTCAGTCAATATGTAATGACGAAGTAGATAATTATATTCTTTTAATCTTCAACTTAACTTAAATTCAACGATAATTTTATTTCCTCTAAATTAATTGTGGTTTGTTTTATCTTATTGTGACCATTTAACTTATAATGTTAGTTGATGACATCACATTTTGTGTTCTCGATCAATAATGTTTTATAGAAATCAATAATGCTGTATCTCGATTTTTACATCTTTTGCAATCATTCTCAAAGACACAGTGAGTAGTGTTACTGTTGGCCATTATGGAGCATTTTTTGATTTTCTTTTGTGCTCATTTTGTAGCTTCCCTGAAGATGACAATAATCATTGTCGAAATATCGGAAATATAGTGTTATAAGAGTACACGTTTTGCTTGCTGCTATATACCCAAATATTATTATCCTAATTGCATCCCAACTAGTCAGCAAAGACTACCCTCCTTCTATATATATATATATATATATATATATATATATATATATATATATATATATATATGAAATGAACATAGGAACATTTATATAAAACTAATTCAAAACAACCTCCTAGGCGGAGCATGGCTATAAGAGTCTCACCGAAGCATGAAATATCAACATTCGTATACTCAGACTGGTAATTGGTCGAATGTTAAATTTGGTTTATTCACAAGATCCTGTCTATCAATTTATCCATCGATTTGTTTCGCCCCTTATCGGGGCTTCATCAGTATCATCCATTCCACGGGAGTGACTACCAAACAACATTTCAACGCGTCATAATATTTTCTTCTAGGTAACTCCATGGACATATAAATATACACAGCGCCACCAGTCGGAAACATTGAAGACCACATCTTTAGCGTTACGAAGAAAACATTTCGGCAATCGAAAACTCTTACGTCCTGTACACCTCGAAGGTAGTTACTATACATCGCTAAGCAAGCAGTAACATTTGATACAAATCCATTTTTGATGTTTCAACATTCACTCTTGGCCCCCGCAAGTACAAGCGCTCAATTTTTACTTTACAGGTAGCAATAAATGGAAAACAGAATTCTTCGTGTTACGACACCGCTTCATGGCAATAAAATGAATGACACTAGGACATTTTATTTGAAACTAATCAACAACGTCCCTAGCGGAGCTGGGTATAAGAGTTCACGAAGCATCGAAATATCAAATCCCTCATTGACGGTAATTGGTTCGAAATGTTTCTTGTTTTATCACAATCGATGGAATTGATAGACAGACTGTTCGCCCTATCGGGGGCTCATCAGTATCATCCATCCGCCGAGTGATGGGAGTTTAGCATAGAAGAAATATGTATGACCGTTTGAAATGTTGGTTTGGTTATCACTCCCGGTGGATGGATGATACTGATGAGCCCCGATAAGGGCGAAACAGTCTGTCTATCAATTTCCATCGATTGTGATAAACAAATTAACATTTCGAAAAATTACCGTCTTTTGTTAAATCTTCTAACTTTAAAGTTTCGATTGTGAACGGCTTTGAATGTATATAAATCAAATTACTGTTTTCTATAAACAAGAATAACCAATTATGCATAAAACTGTACCACCAAATTGGTGAGATTATGGTAGCAGAGAATTTTAAATTTTATAACCTCACTTAACGTAAGTTAGAAGCAAATATAGTAGCTTCATTGCATTGCTTCATCATACTTTCCAGGTTCCTGAGGAAGGCAATAAATAAGCCGAAAGCTTGAACGTTTTGAAAAGTATCATTTGGGCCTTACGTGACTGATATCCCAACAATTCATTAATTAAATATATGTATATAGGTAGAGTGAAATATCTTCAAAATTAAAACCAATTACGAAAGAGAAATGCACGTAAATCAAGAAAATATAATGAAGGGATAGCGGGCGTTCTATTCAGCAATATATCGCGGTGGAGGGTGCTATTCGTTCCAATCCATATGCACTAAAAAGCCATTAGCTCCCTGAGTTTCAAGGGTGCTAGAAATATTAAACCTATTGCTACTGGCTAATACAACTCATATCCCTCATGTGCCATTATGAACGGTTATAAACTCTAGTAATCAAGCTTTACTTCAGTGCCAGTCGCGACAAAATGAGACTGCAGTTTTAGTATAGTAGACACATGCGGTTCGTTCCATTCTTCTTCTCCAATAAAATTCAGTCATAAGAATAAGCCGAAATAGGACTATAGTGAGTGTAGATTATGCTTTCTTAATGAAATAGGAATATTATAACCAATAGGGTCTGCAAAATATAGGTCCTAGAAGTAATTCACAAATGATCCTCAAATTTTGTATTGAATGCCAATAAATTATAATGTAGATAAATTTTTGAGAGGAAATTCCTTATCGCACGTTATACTCCAGATCCTTGGGGAATGGAAACAAGGCCAAAATATGTCACTATAGCGTTGCTAGATATGCGCGTCAGCGGTATTCGTATTAGCATATGTGTTTAGCAAGACGTGCGGATTTCAGTATTTATAACCCTTCTTATTCATTCAATTACTCCGGAACATTGTTGTTATTATTTTAGTAAAAAACAATTGTGAAAGCGGTTCAGAAAAAGCTGAGGATACTAATGACGAAGTCAATGCCAGATTTTGTGAATTTTTATAAGATACTCGACATAAATATGAAGATATGATTGGAATCTGATTATATTATTAGAGATGGAGAATTAATTATAATCTTTAGAAATAAATTTTAAAATTTTTAATTTTTGTTCATAAAATAAAGTAGCTATTGTTACAATTTCTTTTGGATAAATTTCATTTAAGAATTAATAATGTTGAATCAAAATTACCTATACGTATCCCTCTTTAGTTACCACAATCCAATCGTTACTTAGATTCAATGTACTGATTAAGTTCACATTCAGTTCATAGTTTTATGATAATTAATAATATAATGAGTCTTCATAATATCAAAAAAAAAATTATGAACTAGAATTTCGTCGCCATTTTTTCATTGAATTACTCTCAAACGTTTGCAATTTATTTCATTATGTCTGCTATTCAATACATCATAATTATATATTTATATATATATATATATATATATATATATATATATATATATATATAAATATATATATATATATATATATATATATATAATATATATATATATATATATATATATTATATATATATATATATATATATATATATATATACAGTGCTTTCATGATGAAAGGAACAAAATTCATTAACATTAGGTTTCTATTTCATGTTTAGCAAATCCTCGGACAGTTCGATTAGTATTTTTATTTGGGCAATTTTCGCAATAAAAATTTTGTATACAGGGTGTCTCATTCAAGAGCTATGGCTTTGTCATTAGGTTTTTTTTAAAGGTAATACCCTGTATATTAAATTTCACTTTACCAATTCGTACGAATAAATTCTTATCACATTTTTGTGAACATACATATTTGCCTCAACTTGAATGGATTCCAGATTATACACGGACGATAGTTGGAGCACCTGGGGATTTAAAAAATGTGGATTTTAAAAGTACAAAAAAAATTTAGGTAAACATTGTCATTAAATCTTGAAGAATGAAATCTTCACATGTCCATCTGAATGTCATTCACTGGTGCTGTATAGTCCGCAGTTTTGGACGTTTTTAAACGCTCCAGGCACTACACTACTTCATTGTTTAAGAAAATGCAATTACTCGAGAGAGAACGTAATTGAAGTACTTATGATGGATTGGTTTTGGAGATAGGGTTCGTCACAAGAAGAAGGTATGCAATCTATTCAAATAGGAAAATCAATCCTGATCGTCCGCCAATTACTAGATCGGACAAGTCAGCAAAATTGGAAATCAAAATTTCAGGAGATACGGCCCAGCGTTAGAGATTTTACCTAAAGGAAGGACCACCGAGAGTATCTGAAGAAACCAAGTGCTGAAGCGTTCTACTAGAAACCCAAGATAAACCCATCATACATTCCATTACTACAATTTCCAAATAATTTCAATTTATCAGTAGGGTCCGGTGGCATTAAAATACTTAAGGTAAATAAGTATAATCCCTTATAAAAATTAGCTGGTACATGATTATTAAGAAGACGATTTTGACCGGCAGAGTACAAGTTTTGTGAGCAGATTCTTGGACAATTCCATAATCAACATCTAAATTTCTATTACAAACATAATTTTTTCCTTGGATGAAGCCCACCTTTAGCTTTAAATGGCCACGTCAACAGACAAAACTGTTAGGTATTGGGCGACCGAGAATCCTCATTGGATGCAAGAATGACCAGATCAGAGCGGCCTCAAAAAATTAATACATGGGCAGCGATTGTTCAAAATCGTATAGTTGGTCCCTATTTTTTTGAAGGAACACTAAAACGAGAGGGACTACTTGAACTTTTCTCCAGTTCGAACTCAATGTCAGGCTTTAGGCTGTTTTGTTTTCCTAACCCCAACAAGATCCATGACATACCTTAATAACGCAGATATGGTTTCAACAAGATGGGGCACTCCTGCACTATTCAAGTCGCTGTTGACAATTTCTTTGATGCAACTTTTTCCCAACAGAATGGATAGGACGCGAGCGGTCCGATTGGAGTGGCCGGCCAAGATCACCGGACACGGTAACACATTGGGAACTTTTTCCTTTGATGGGGTTATTTCGAAGTCTAAAGTTTATTTGAAATAGGCCAAATGACATATTGATGATCTAAAAGAGAGAATCAGGCAGGAAATAAGACTTATCAGTGCAGAAGTAAATTGAAAATGTGCAAACGGGAAAAACATTGAATCGACTTCAACATGTCTCGAAGTAAACGGACGACAGATTTGAACATATGTTAAAAATTAAATTAGTAATTACAGGTTGTGTGTTTCATATCGTACCCCTCTCAGTTACCCACTATCTCCCGGTTTGCTGGCAATCCATCGAGTTTGAGGGCATGATGGTATGTTCACAAAAAGTGATTAAGAATTTATCGGTAGAATTCGTAAACGTGAAATAATAAGTACAGGGTATTAACGCTTTTAAAAAACACTAATGACAAAGCCATAGCTCTTGAGATGAGCACCCCTGTAATACAAAATTTTTGATTGCGCAAAATGCCCAAATAAAAATACTAATCGCACTGTCCGAGGATTTTTAACATGAAATAGAAACCTAATTTTTTAATGAATTTGTTCCTTTCCATCATGAAAGCACTGTATATATAAATATATATATATATATATATATATATATATATATATATATATATATATATATATATATATAAATACATATACATATACCAATACATATGGTTAAAGGCTACAAATTAATTAATTCTAGTAATATAAATCGAAAGAGTTAAAACTACTCAGAAGTAGAGCTACCTGTTTTAAAACAAAATGTAATACACAAGTGACAACGCGACCTTAAATTCAAAGTAAACTTGAAAATAACATCAAAACAATCAGAAATTCAAAAGTCGGGTTGCAAAGTTCATCACAAGAAAAGATTGAATCATTTTTTACATTTCCAAAAATTTAACAAAATAATATCACAAGCAGGATATATATGTTTATATATAGATATATATATATATAGAGTTTTTTCAATTTGCTGTTAAATTAGAAACTTGAAATTCGGTAAGCTGCCATAATCGGTCACGTCCGTTCTACCTTAAATATTCATAGTCCTTCAGCTATACAGGATATGCCAAAATTCGGTTAAATATTTCTTATTTTAAATGGAAACCTACAGTTTTTTAACATTGTTCGATTGGCCTTCAGATTATGAGTTTGGACAACATAAGTTATGTTATTTTATCTGAAACAGTTTTTGATATACTTTTAGTCTTTCGAAAAAAAATTACTGCCTTAGTAGTTAAGGAAAAAGTGTGCTGCTCGTAAACCGTTTTGAAATAGAAAACCAAATTTGTGGAGCATTTAGCTGTCAATTTAGGCTAACACCTGATGTCCCATCGATGGTCCTATTTTGTACCATTTGAAATAAGAAAGTTGGTATCGACTTTTGGCATATCCTGTATAGCTGAAGGACTAAGAATATTTTAGGTAAACTGACATGACCGATTATGACAGCTCACCGAATTTCAAGTTTCTAATTCAACAGCAATTAAGTTGAATAAACTCTAATACACGGCCTACGTAAATCACCCTATATATATATATATATATATATATATATATATATATATATATATATATATATATATATATATATATATATATATATATATATTATATATATATATATATATATATATATATATATATATATATATATATATATATATATATATATATATATATATATATATAATATATATATATAATATATATATTTATATATATATATATATATATATATTATATATATATATAAATATATATATATATATATATATGTATATATATATTTCGAGAGAGGGACACGCACAGAGAAATTTAATTAGAGAAACATTATATCAATTCAATGTAAGTACTTGTATTTGTTACCGAATAAAAAGACGAGAGATATTCTGAGACACGGGGATGGAACAAACTTTTTTTTTACTATTATATTATGTAGTACTTTCACAGTTTCGCATTAACTGGTTAGCATAAATATAATATAAGATTGAAAGATTCGCTAACTATTTCATTTAGTTCATATCATGGATAAATCCGGTCGTCCTTATTATTTGGTTTAATTGATTTTCCCTAGATGCAAAAGAATTTTCTCTTTTCAGTTAGATTCTCACGAAATGCTTCGTGTCTTTCCATATAAGTATTAATTGAGAGAGCAATTCGTCAGGTGAAAACTCCTCACGAACATGAGACTTTCGGATATAATAAAGCACTCGAGGGGGTTATTATAATAAAATTTAAAAACTTTTAATAAACCCCTACAACGAAATAAGCACATCACAATGACACGGTAGAAGTACGCATTGTGGATAATAGCACGTTTCTGGAGTACTCCTTCGAAGCCATTCATTATCGAATACTAAATGGTGAGTTGCTGAACCCCAAGGCGGTCGATTGACTCGATGCCGTATATTGTAAAATGCTTCCACTTTGTGGTGCAACTCATAATGAGGCAGAAATGACTGCTATTTGGTACTTTCTGGTCCTGTAGGAAAGTGGTGTGAATTTTAAACTACAGAGACAAGACAAAAGGGAGGGTAACAACACCAGCACCATTCTCACGACCCTTAATGGTGCCCATACTGAGTCTAAATATACGAACAATGCAGCCGCGTTATTGTGATATAATCCTATTTAATTAAGAACCGTGAAATTTCCCTCTATATTCCGAGGAATAATGGTTTATGTTCTGAATACTTAGAATGAATTGATCTGAACAAGGCTTAAGTTTCACTGTTTTATTTATGTCTGTGTGCATATGAACATATATCTCAGGTTTTCAAACTAATTCTAAAAATAATAACATTTTATATAATGACAGCTTTAAATACAAGGGTGAGGTGTCGTCTACCTTTTGGTTGCAGATCACCCAATTGTTTTTGTAATGTTTGGCATATTACATAATCTCTAGGATATCCAGTTCTACTTGTCAGTTATATGAGTGTATGAAGTTACCTTTTTTGAATTAATTATTTTTCGTATATCAGTTGGAATAGCCATAAATTAACAGTGAATCCCTTCTTTAATTCATTTCAATCTATAATTATATATCCCAGGCTTACTCTCTTCTATAATCATAATTTACTTGTTTTTGATTTTTGCCGTTACTTTTCTCATTTCCTTAATACATACTACACACCTTTCAATTATGTTAAATTAAACTAAATGCTTTTCACTCCTTCGTTCACTAGTTGTTTCATGTGGATAATCATGAATAAGGTATTTGCAAATAGGCTATCGTCATATTTTCATGTAACTGTATTATGTGTTCTAATTCTAGGGGATTTTTCTGGGATTAAAAGTATTCTATCTCCTACTCTAGATCTTTGTTTGTCATGTAGCTAAATTTTGCAATTCAAAAATTCATTAATGCAATATTCATTAAGGTTTATATCAGATTTTGGGAAATAATTTTCAGCAAAATTGCGAAGCTTTGCAAATATAGGGAAGCTGTCTCAATTCCTTATTAAATCACATTATAAAGTTGATGCAGCGGTAGAATAGACTGACATCACCACAAAGTCGTTCAGTATTTCAAAGAAGATAATTAATTTATTACTAGGAGATATTTCATTGCAAATATATAAAACTGCAGCGCCTTTCAATTTTGGGGTAAACATGTTTCAGAATAGTATAAAAATTGAAAAACACAAATTACTGATATGTCTACTATGTTTGACTTCACATATGTAAATCATCCTCCTCAAAAACTAATTTTTCGAAATATATCGTTCGAGAATTGAAGACAATCTTCACATTAGCTGATCCCCATGAGAATTCAGGCATAAAAAACTGGTGAATGTAATTTATCGTATTAATTTTCAAGAATACCTAGCTAATGTATTTTATATTATCACTTAAATGAATCATAATTGAAATCTAGTACACTTATCCCGATTCCACGTCAAATTATTTGCCAACTCCTGCTTTAAATAATCAAAAGACAAAAATTTATTTAATTATTTTATATATATATATATATATATATATATATATATATATATATACATGTGTATACATGGGCGCCGGCGAGAGGGAAGAGGAAACAAGTTAAATTATTAAATTACAACCAAATCAAAATCCTACATTAAGTTTTCAAAAAATATAAAATATTGAAACATGTTGTCAATACAAATACACAACCAGAGTATTTATTTATTACTGCATCAATGAATCCTGTATTTTCCAGGACTCTTTCACGATGAATACTCATCATACAAATCCGGAAAGTCTATCATGCTTCATAGTCGATCTTAGCCATGTCTCGACTCTGAAGGACCTCTCAACGGCATATTGTCCAATAAAAATTTAAGCAGGTCGATCGACTTATATACAAAAAACTGATTAAAACCACCATAAAAATAAATGTGAAAAAGTAAATTTTCGCCAGCGGCGCTTAACCAGGAAGACATCCCCGGGCCCCCGAGTCTTGCCCCTCCTTGTCCAACTGGGTGGCGGCGCCCATGTATGTATGTATATATATATATATATATATATATACATTATATATATATATATATATATATAAATATATAAAGTTCAATAAAGGTTCATGGGAGCTCAGCAAGGGCATTGAAAGTAGAAAGTAGCTATACTAATATATTTCGACAGTCATTGCTGTCTTCTTCAGGGTCTAAAAAAACAAAAAACTATGTAACAACGTAAAACTTCAAGCTTTCCAACCATTTACAGCTACTGATCAGTCAGTAAACTAACCAATATTCAAAGCATTAAGAGTAACAATTATTGAAACTGCAACATACAACAAAATTTGAAATAACCTATCTCATGAAACAGTAACTTATATGTCCCTATATTGTTTTCGTTAAATTATATATATATATATATATATATATATATATATATACAAAGGTTTGAAGACAGTCTTGACCGTAATAAAATATAGGAAAAAGTATATTGGAATTCTCGGTCCAAGAATCAGTGATACACTTTTATATCATCCAAGCTTTCGGTAAGTTTTTATTACCTTTCTCAAGGATCTGTAATGTAAAAATATTACAATTAATAAAACAAAAGACCAGAGAAACAAACACAACTCACATACAACGTGGTTTTTTCCTTATCCGGAGGTCTGATAACAATTTGATTATGATTGAAATTTAGTAAAAACATATAGACCACAAATACAAAAGAATACTCATACAAAATTTCAAAATCATAAAACATCCTTCAAGCAAATCAACAGCTGACAATTCATCTAATTATAAAAAACATTAATGATATGTCAATGTCAATGAAAAATCGAAATGTCAGTGTTCGTTCCACAGAATTTCATATCTCTCATATTTTCTCATTCTTCTGTGAAGTTACTATTTGTTTTTGTGTAAGAATTCTTTTGTATTTGTGGTCTATATGTTTTTAATAAATTTCAATCATAAGTAAATTGTTGTCAGACCTCCGAAAAGAAAAAAAACCATGTTGTATGTGAGTTGTGTTTGTTTCTTTGGTCTTTTGTTTTATGAATTGTAATATTTTTACATTATATATCCTTGAGAAAGGTAATAAAAACTTACCGAATGCTTGGATGATATAAAAGTGTATCACTGATTCCTGGACCGAGAATTCCAATATACTTTTTCCTATATATATATATATATATATATATATATATATATATATATATATATATATATATATATATATATATATATATATATATATATATATATATATATATATAATACGCCAATGTTTTAATATAAAATAGCAAATGCGCTTAACTAGCTATCTGGCACAGCGTTCACAAAATTTTTTTTACATACTGCCTATTTTTATTATTCTTTCACATAGAAACCGTCTCCATGAAAAACCATAATAATATGCCAAGTTTGACGATGATCGTACAAACGGTGTAGAAGTATGGCGTTTAGGTATATATTTTTTCTATTTTATTGATAAACGCTTTCTCATTTGTATTGCCGCACTTTCAAGTATTTCATTTCAATGCACCACTTGTAAATCGAAAACTATTCACCAGCTTTTTCCACAATGTTTGGAATATATTCATTTAAATACAGTGTGCAAGAATTATGCACTATACCGCAACATCGCTTTCTTGCACAGCTCGATAAATCTCTTCGAATACATTAACAATATTCGTGGAAACACTTAACAAGATTAAGGTTACGAAACAGCCTGCATAAATGGGCCGCAGCTAAGAACCTTATACTTTGTACTTCGTGCCACCATTGGGATTCTCGAGCCTTTGATTAAATAGAAACATCTGTTTCAATCCACTTAGTAAGTTCATAGATATAGGAAATAGATATAGCTACTTATTTACTACCTATTAACGCTGTTCATTAACCCGCTTAGTGATTTAATTAGTATGATAACCTGCTTGGAGTTCATACAAGAGAAATTTCCAATTGAGTTCAGTTTGATATAAATTTCGATATTCAAGTCAAACTTATATTTTGAACGATGTCTCTCAACTTATTGATTACATTAGCCAGTGAATGACAAACATCAACAAAAATCAAATTTGAAGTATGTAAAATATAGTTGTCGACCAAAGTATATTACATAATAAAGTAAAGAAAACATGCAGGCATTCTGATATTTCTATAATACTCATAGTAGGGGATCCCAGGCAAGGTCGACCTTCACTCATCTGCTTGCCAAACGAAATATATATTAAAATTAAGGTAATTTTATTCCGAATGCAGTAGTATAGGGTTGCCTGCAAACATGCGGTCATGAATATGGGTTGCCAGGCTTTTAAATTAAAAAATTTAAGCGAGAAAATAGTACTGGATTCTTGTAAAAATAATCGGGGTGAGCTGGACTCCGAAGTTGACGAAATTTTGAGTAATTATTTGGGGATGATAGAGGGTGTCTTTGCTGAGTTTTCGAACACGAGGACCCGGAGCTTTTGACGGTGGGACAAAAAACCGAATCACTGAATCATTCATTTTGCATAAAAAACACTTTTTTTTCGTCATTTTAAATTTTTTGTATAATAAACAACGTGCTCACCAACTGTCATACATGTTCGCTGGCTTCAATTTTTTGATTTAAAAGCTTAGCAACCATTATTCATGAATAGATTTTTGCACGCAACCCTATACTACTGTAATTGCAATAAAATTGCCCCAATTTTTGTATATATTTCAAGTTGTAAGCAGATTAGCCCAATAACTGATATCAACTTACCTGTTCATACACGGCAACCAGGTAATAGGTACCAGAAAAATGTAGGCAACCTGGTTGTAGCATATTATGTATGCATATTATATGCTATATGCTTTCCTTCGGAGTTAAGCTCGTTTGGCAAGAACGTCGGCGAATTTTGAAAAACTAATTGCTTGTTGTAGATTTAATTAATTATATCCATAAACCTTTTTTTACGGCAACCCTATCGGTGTGTGCTAAGAAACATGTTTTATTTTATTTGATAAAAAATTATTTTTGTCCGGTAAGCATATGAGTGAAGGTCGACCCCTCTACGCATACTGGTTGAAAAATATCATGAATCGAATTTTGTTCTTCATCCAGCATCAGTAGTAATGAATTTTGAAGGAAATGTAGTGCTGAACGAGCATTCAAGAATTGCTGAAAGAGCGTTGAAGTGATTGGAGTGATGCGAGTGAGAGATTCACTCGTTCTTATATTAAAAAAACTCGTCGCATTATTCACACGTTGAGGGTACTTCAAACCAGCGGTGAGGGGATAAAGACGGAGGAGGTAAAGAAGGAAGGATTTCAGGCGGGAGGTGATGGAGTATGCATAATATGTGTAATAATACATAGATATGTGTGAGGGTATAATTTTATTATCCGAAAAGTTGCATTTTTTTTCTTTTTTTCTCATTTCAAGAAATTTCACTTTTTTTTCGCTTGTATCTCGGGTATCATTGAGCCCGAAATACTTTCAATGAATTTTGAAGGAAATTTAATGCCCTTTCACGTGGTTTTGCCAGATTTTCGCTTAACCACATGTTTCAGAAGATACGGGAAGAAAACCTCCAACGGCTTGAAAAGAATCACGTTTTTTTTGCCCCACCGTCAAAAGCTCCAGGTCTTCATGTTTGAAAACTCAGCAAAGACACCCTCTATCATCCCCAAATAATTCCTCAAAATTTCTCTAACTTCGGAATTGATTCCAACTCACCCCGTCCCAGATTATTTTTACAAGAATCCTGTACTATTTGCTCGCTTAAACTTTTTAATTTAAAAGCCTGGCAACCCATATTCATGATCGGATTCTTGCAGGCAACCCTATACTACTGCATTCGCAATAAAATTACCTTAATTTTAATAGATATATATTTCGTTTGGCAAGCAGATGAGTGAAGGTCGACCTTACTTGGGATCTTAGACTATCACGTTCTTGAAAAAATTTGGGAAATTTTCGAGTGATATAAAGTGACTATTTTTTAAACATATAGCATAGGATGAAAATATTGAATATTTCAGGTCAAAATCTAAATTGTTCAATTTCATTCAATAAAAAATATTTCTTGGATGGAGTCGTGTACAGAAACGTACTTGTTTTGAAAGACATACGTTGATGGTAGTCGGTTAGGAATTTCTACCCTTACCAGTTCACATTAAAACTGCCTGCGACACATTTTAGAATATCACTCAACCGCAAAGGGTGTTAATTTCTTATGGTATTACAGAATTGCTTCTGTAATGAATATGTAAATCTGAATTACGCAGTTGGGCCTGGTTTATACCTGGCCCGGTACCTAGTATAAAAAAACATATTGGAACGACAGTGCCCTAGGCGTGCGCGTCAGCTGTACTCCTATATGCGTATTGTTATTTTATTTTATTAATAAATAATAAATTTCGAAATTAATGCAGTAGAATCTGAGAATCCTGATAATGAAGTCAGGTAAGTGTCAGTGTTTGTGAATTTTAGGAAGATACTCTATTTTGAAGTAAAGATTTGATACTTAATAATTTTAAGGAATAATCTACTATATTATAATTTTCACAGATCGGGATGCATAATTAAAGGAAACTTCTTTTTATTATTTTTAACTTTTGCTCGTACACAAAAGTAGCGAATTCAAAATCAACTTTGCTGATGAAGACTTAGAGCGATTGTTAAAATTTCTTGTGGGTGAATTTGATTGAAGAATTAATAATGATCTAGCAAAATATAGGTACAACAATATAATAGCACAATCAGTGCAGGTTTTTCGAGATGCCTAAAATTTAATCCCAAACATACGTGTCCTACTTTGTTTCACTTAGATTTAATTTACAGAGTGAGTTCATAATTGGTTCATATTTTCCAACTCATTATTAATTAGCTATTCATTTTCATAACTCAAAGAAAAATTATGAAATACAATTTTATCATTACTCCTTCATTTTTGTTCATTTTTTGTTTGTTTATTCAACCCGCATCGACCTCACTGGACCATTAGCGGTGATACTTGGAAATACAATTATTGCTATATCTGATTCAACAATTTGATGTTTTTGCAATACTGAAGGACACTTTTCAAGTCACTGTTCAAAATCATAGGTATTCCACTGGTAAGTTTGATTATTTCCTGAAGATATTGTGGGCAGACAAATAGATGTTCAATAGAGAGGGGTATATTACATCGGGTACCCCCACATAAGCGCTCGCGCCAATAATCGACATAATCGCCCTGACCTAAACGCTACCGACAACTGTGCTTCCCGACAAAAGCGCCCCAGATGATAAGTTTTGTATTAAGAAGAAAAGTTACGATTGAGAATATAATTAAAAATATTATTTTGAAGTTATAATGTTTTTCACAAAATTCTAATAATCAAAATATATAAATTGAAAAATATGGCACAAGGGTATTTTTTTCGTTAGAAATTAAAGTCAAAAATGGATCTCAAAAAATTATTTAGTTTGTCAAGAAATCATATTAATTATACTAATAAAATAAAACATCATACAATCATAAAACGTATAAGGATTAGAATTAAGCGGGTTCATAAATAAAAAAATCTCCAGAACTCCTCAGAATGCAATTAGGGGAATGTCTCTATTTTAGATATATAAAGGGCAGCAGGTAGAATTCATAACCATCCATAACTAAAGCATTAATATATTTTACGTAGATTTATGTGTATATTATTATTATATTATGTCGAGGCGCTTATGTCGGGGCGCTTTTGACGGGGCACTATATTACATCGTTCGCAAAATCTTGGTGTCTCTTTCTTTGGAATATGCTAGTGTGTAAGTTTGCTGTGTCCAATTCTTATGCGGCTTGCGGTCGTCTGGTGTTTTCTACTGAGTCCGGGTTGTTCATGTGAGGGTTGATTTTTAAAAGCTTATTTGTGGTCATTGTCTCCCACCTCTCTTTCCATAGGTTGCCGATGTCAATTTTCATTTGGCTGTATATGTCTTAGTATGGTGTTTGTTTGGGGATTTTTGCCGCCGAGTTCAAAAAGGCATTGCGAGCAATAACATCTGGCTCTTCATCAAGATCGCTTGTAGTATCGCATGAACCTCTCCAGTCTAGACGTTAGGTATCTACTGGCTTGCGGTAGTTCATAGCATCCCACTGTAGTCATTAACCACAGCAGCGCACAAGCCTTTCATTGTTTTAGAAGCATCCGTGTAAATATGGTTGTAGTTACGGTTCATTTAATTATTCTCAAAAGTTTTCTCAATCAAATACACTCAAACGTTGTTAATTTATTTCATTGTTCCTGCCATTCAATACACAATATATAGCTAAAAATACTTCGTTCTAACCCGATGTCTCACGAAACCTCCCTTTTTTTCAGTACGATTACGGCCTCACTAAGTGTGAGAATAATCTTCACAACTTGATTAATTTAAAGACAAGAAGTTTGAACTGTGCTGACGGCGAATTGTCTTCACTCGAAAAATATTCTTCACCAATGCATTATAAATACTTTTCATCGCAAGCAAGAGCTATTAGTACCGTGTACAAAAATGCATTACGTGTATTATTTGAAATTTTTTATGCTTATTTTAATATAAGTGGCGTTTCAATATTTAGATACACAAAATTTTGTTGAACAATCAATTCATGTGAAAGACTTTTTGACCATAGTCAAGATCTGCACACAGCTGTTTCGATCTTATTAGATCTCTTCAGGGTAGATTACATGTATATTATATTTCTTATTGTGACCGAATAAAAATCGTGGCCGAACTACTATATGTATAATAACCCATAGCGCCCTCTGCCAAAGATATTATGAACCAACAATTTACTATTTTTACCGAAAATGCAGAATCCTGTCGCGCGAACAAACACTTCCTGACATGGAAATATCAACTCTACGACAGTGGTGGTATACATATAATCAGCTTCCTTCGAGGATTATTTAATAATTTTCAATTATTGAATTATATTCCTTCAATAATTTGAAAATTGGACATTTGTAACTTAGACAGTTAACAATATTAGAACAAAGGTTCGATAAAAGAAGGTAAAGGTATTTTCTGCTCTTTATTAACTATGAGTTTTACATGATTGAATTCATACGAACACAGAGTATTATTTTCATGTCTCAAATTGAAATAGTTTAACAAATATTTAAACAGTTTATATATAAATTAATAGTAAAACATTAGATTATCACAATGTCGAATATTAGGTCCGTAAATTAATTCGTTATGCCTTTCTTGAATTTCAATTCTATCAGTATAATTCCTATGACTATTTTCAATCAAATAAAAGATGAATAATCAGTATAAAAACTGATACGACACAGTAATTCTTTGAATTCAACAATAAATACCGACAGTTCAACATTACAATGGAAGAACACCTTCATAAAAATAATATATCTATATCAGTTACAGACAACTCGATTTTACAACGGAAAATTTGAATGATTCCATGTAACTTAATTTTTTTCATGAATTTTGAAGAACGTAATTTTCTTCCTCATAATATATTATCTTCTACTGTAATATTCTTCGATAGTATTATTTTACCTAATATGGTTTTTTGCCTTGAGCTTAAAATATATTTATTATTTGAAAATAAAAAATAGCTGAACTTTTCGAAAGTAAACTGATAATGCACGAAGAGGATTCCAAAACAGGTTTAAAGACAAGAGTTATTGTCGATCTGGTCATCTAATAATTATCTCTACACCGCAATTCTATATTTGTATAATACAAAATCTATATGGGAGCTTGAACACCGTTTTCTAAAAATAAAACTAGAAATGTTATCCAGATAATTAAATATTGGTGTTTTGACTTATGTCCATAAATATGCATGATTTCCACTTCACTTTCTGTTTGGAAAATTCAGCTATCAGATCATGAGGAAAATGCAGTACTGTTTTCAGTTAGACTCTTTTGTTTGCATTCAGATGATTCATTCATATAACAATAATGATTTTCAATATCAACTTTCGTGTCTGGATATTCTTGTTTAACTTTCATGTTGTCCTGAAATTTATCCAAAGAGACAATCGTTTTTTCAAAATTGTTCTCTTGCTCATCATTAATAGGCAGTTTTTCCATATTTTCATCGCAGACTTCTTCTTTTATTGTTATGTTTCCTTGAAATATTCCCGGAGAAACTGACGTTCTCTGTTCCTCATCTTCAAAATGAAATTCTTCTATATTCAAATCATCGACTTCTTCTTTCACATGTATATGCTCTATAAAAATATCCGCAGGAACACTAGTTCTCTCAAACTTGTTATGTTCCTGAACATTGACATGCATTCCATCTACGTTCTCAAAAAGAACTTCTTCTTTTACTGTTCCTAATCTATCCTCTGGGAGTGGAATTCCATCATTATCATTCTCCTCCATATTTGGTGAGCATATATCACTGTAACATATAAAATAATTGGTATTGAAAGTATGAATTAAGGAACTGTGCCAACAAATACTACATTATTAACACAAACAAAAACTTATTTTACTATGTTTACTATCACAAGATATTAAAACTTACGTACGGCCAACATGGGTAGAAGAAATTTCTACTATCAAAGCAATAGCTTTAAATAATGGTTTCAATTTGAGTATCATAGATAACATGATTGAAAGAACCTTACTCAACTTGCGTACAACATTTATTCTCAATCAAAGAAAGATACATATGAAAAATTCATATCACTAACTTATTACAGCCCACTAAAAGAATGAAATTGCTAATGACATTATATAAATGTTATATTAAAATTGCTTTCGGACATAAACTCTCAGGAATTTTTTTAAATGCCAAAGATGACTTTTCAAAATTTCGAGGATTAGATGCTTATAAGTAGATTTATCGTGTATATAAAGGACGAACAATCTTTTTTTCAAAATAAAACAGTTTTCAAACCATCATTGCCGCCAAAACCAACACCCACTCCTAACACAAACGGTGATGTCTTACTGCACGACCAGATTGATTCGATTTATACTCCTATATTTGATATATTTGAACAGTAATATATTCCAAGAATATTTGAGTTATCAATTTGGATAACCCATATTTCCATAACCAGTCCTTATGTATTTTCCTCAGAAGCTATAATATCTAATAAATCTTCAAGAATTTCTTCCCCCCTTGAGAGATTTTACCTACCTGTGTAAGAGACGAACATTGTCTAAATTTATTTCCGAACTCAATCTGCCTGATGATGTTCGATATAACTATAATGGCAAACGCAGAATATAATGTTTTGTGATAAATAGTAAAATTAATTTTTTCTTTGTGTCCATCATAATAAATAATTATCAAGTAATAACGACATTAACTAAATCCTTCATTGTACTTTTTTGCAATGAGAACATATTTATCAGCTACTAAACATTTAGATGTTATAGCATATGATGAGCCATCTGATTATTGAAAATTCTATTAAAACTACATCTTTGAATATTTTAAATGATTGTTGTTTTATTTCAGAAAGTACACCTTCCGATTATTTATGGAAAATAATTTCAGTTACAATAAATAAATAAATAAATAAATAAATAAATA
>JARQZK010000839.1:92500-190000 GCA_030704885.1 Cynegetis impunctata
TAGTACGTGAACTATTTTATTAGAGTTAAGCTTTCGCAACACTTTGCTGGTGTTATAACTAACTGAAAGTAATTTATTACTGCCAAATCTTACCAATTGTTAGGATAATACGAGAATATTCATATAAATAAAAAATGTAAATAAATAAAATCTTTAGATATATCTTCATAAAACCTGAATAAATGAAACATGAAATGTGTTCTATGGTAACTTCTAATGATAATCGCTTTAGAGTAAAATACGCTCATATATTTATACTAAATATATATATATATATATATATATATATATATATATATATATATATATATATATATATATATATATATATATATATATATATATATATATATATATATATATATATATATATATATATATGTATATATATATATATATATATATATATATATATATATATATATATATATATATATATATATATATATATATATATATATATATATATATATATATAATATATATATATATATTAATATATATATATATATATATATATATATATATATATATATATATATATATATATATATATATATATATATATATATATATATATATATATATCTATATATATATATATATATATATATATATATATATTTATAGTTATATATATATACAAAGTGGTCCATTATTAGATACATTAATTTTTAGAAGTAACAGTTCGTCCAAAGTTAAGGGTAGGTATTTCTTCACGTTCACTTTTTCTTAAAAGCAGACAATGAGTAAGATACAAATCTTCAAAGGTGTAAATTGAAAACCCTCTTTTTGAATATCTTATAGATGGTTTTGATTAAGAAGTTCATAAAGCGGGAGTGATTATAGAAGCAGAAGATGTAGAAATTAATTAGAAATAATGTATTCGAAATTCAGCACTCAAAGACATTTTGGTGGAGGGGATATGAACCAAAAAACGAGTTTGAATCATTTCTGCTCATTCAAATCACTTCCTATTTCATCAGAGAGTTAATAATTTGAATGTGATTCAAGTGCAATTTTGATGATTCGGCGAATACAAAATCGCGGGCGAAAAAGTATTTCAAAACTTCCATCACTTAATTAATTGAATTTCATCGTTATCATGAACAGGATTGTTACCAGATAATTGAATATATTGTTCTCAAAATGTAAGTAAACGCAATGATAATTATTTGAGTACGTTCATCGAATGTACAGGGTGAGCCAATTTGGATGGGATTTGAAGGCTAAGGTTACTTCAAGCATAGAAAGCGAAAAACGAATAGACATGTCCTGGGCTCGATTTATGATACGTCAAGTCGTTTTCAAGCTACAGGGAGATTTTCAAAAGTTTGCATGTTGGAAAAGTCGCCATATATTTTTATTATTAAAATTATCGATTTTTCAAAGTTGCATTTTCAATTTTTTTTGAAGACCAATTGACCACTGAAAACCAAAATTTCAAATTACATTTAGTTTTTGAGATATTATACAAACTTGATATTTTTCTTATGGAACATGCCATATTCTATTTTTTTGTTAAAATCTACAAACATTTTCTTTGAATTGATGTACCTATCACACGCAATGTTTTGATTATAAGTTTTTTCAATATTTCACGTTTTTAAATATTACCATAGTTGACTGCAACTTAGACATTGTGTGTAACACAAAAAGATACCATTTTTCTAAATCAAGTGAGTTATTCCTTCAAAACTGCCTTCAAGACTAAGTTTCATCAGAGTGAGCTTCAATAAAATTAAAAAGTATTTGATGAAAAACTACGTATCAAAACTTTGCGTGTGATATCTACATCAATTATTCGAAGGAAATATTATGTAGATTTTTAAAAAAAGTTTCATAAGAAAAATATCAAGTTTGTGTAATATCTCAAAAACTGAATGTAATTTGACATTTTGGTTATAATTGGTCCATTGGTCTTCAAAAAAACTAAGAAATAAACGACTTGAAGTATCAAAAAGCGGTTTTCATATTTAAACTTTCTCGAAAATCGCGAGGCGAGGATGTGTATATTCGCTTTTCGCTATTTATGCTAGAAATACCCTAAACCCCCGAATCCCTTCGAAATTGGCCCATCCTACATTATTGTATAAGAAGTATTAACGTATACCTTCAGCCAACCTTATTAGTAGTACTAGTACATGATTGAACTTTTATTATCTCAGAAATTCGCTCAAAAGAAATATTTCTTGTGCAATCGTACATAAATCGGTGGGTTGTAAAAATAATCTCGGAAGTGACACATCGATCCCCTGGCTCACAATCATATTAATTACAGGAAAAAAGTGGTGTAATTAGGATGATAGTACAAAAATCATGAAGTTACAATTTAATTGACAAAAGATTTTTATCAATATGATTGTAAACTTGGGTATGGAATTGTAGAGGTCGGTAGAGGCGGCAAAATTTGAATAGCCTACTAGCGGAAAATGACTAAATCCGCCACTGCGTTTTACATTTTCCAGAATCAGATTTGCTCAAAATTATACATCCCAAATTTCCGTAAGATTCATCAGAAATTATTACACATTCTAATTTCTTCTTCAAAATTTGAATAACTTTTTTAATTTGAACAATGTTTCTTTGTGGAGTTAAACTGAGAGTTTGAAGCAGAGAAATATTCAAATTATCTCTAAAACGTGAGCAAAATGAATTTAATATATTGAATTAATCTCTATAGAAAAAAATTTATAAATGACAGAAAATATATTACCATTCGCTTTCTTCCTTGCAATAATACGTTAAGAAATGTGGTGGACCCATTTCTTCCACTAATTTTGAATTTTCTATAGATATCTTGGATTGATCACAATCTTGACTAGCATTGGTTGTCTGCTGAAAAAAGGAAATATATTGCATAATATAAACCGAATGATCATCAATCAAATTCAGTTAGTTGAATATTATTTGTTAAGCTTTCGCAAAGTAAAGCAAACACAACAAATTAATGTAAAAATTGTAAGAAGATAGATTCATTGAAACTACATTTTATTTATAGATTTCTACAGAATATGATGATATAAGAATGAAAATATACAGTGGGTGATTCATTGAGAGGTAATTTTTTCAAAAATAAAAACCAAATCAAAAAACCAATTTTATTGTTTATTCTTTATTATTATAAAAAAGAACAATTTTTAACATGTATATTTTGAATAATATTTCTTTCAAATGTTGGCCTTAACTGCGGCTAAGGTAATCCATCCTAATACTCCAATTTTAATGGACGCTTTGCAGCATTTCGGGTGGTATTTGTAAAATTACGCGAGTAATGTTAGACTCCAATGCATCAATCGTAGCTATCCACGTAAACTTTTGATTTCACGTGGCCCTAAAGAAAATAGTCTAGACCAGTGGTTCTTAACTGGTGGTCCGCGGACCACTGGTGGTTCCTGGAAGTATGTGAAGTGGTCCGCGAAGCTATCCTAAAATTATTGAATAAGTCATATAATTGAATAAGTCGCGTTCGGTCTTTTCAGCCCCCTTCACTTTGTCCATCTTTTTAATATATGAAGTCCTTTTTTTGAACTGCAATTACTTGTATTTGCGCGATTTCTTCATGACATTGAAAGAACAGTAAGTTACTGTTTTCCAAATAACTGGAAACGACTATGCAAGGTGTTGATGTTATGGATGAAATAAGTCCATATTTTGAGGAATATGGTCCTCAATGGTAAAAGCTTGCGGGTATTCCTTCCTGTTTGTCCAATATAGAAAGCAAAACATTCGTCGCAAAATACTTTGTAAACACCACTGTTTTCTCCGATGTTAGATTTTTCTTTATTATTGTCCAAGAATGACTTCAAGTTTCTTTTATTTGTACAAATTATTTTAACGTTATTTTTCGATAGTCTGTTGCAAGTTTTGCTACTCAAATTGGGCACATAATTTATTGGGAAGTATTTTTGTTCTTCATCAATAGTGTTCGTGGGTTATATTAAATGCAACAGATTCTTTATTCGTTTTTTCCCAATGAGCTTATAGATAAGACTTTCATTTTAACCGTTATTAGTGGCTAATAATTTAATTGTATTAACTTCGATTTGAAAATTTGTTTCCGATAATGCAATAGTGAACAACCTCAATGGTAAAAGCTTGCGAGTATTTGTACGGATGGTGCTCCTGCTATGCTTGGTTGACGCTCTGGTCTTGCTGCATTGATAAAAACGAAAAATCCATCTGCAATATCAACACATTGCGTTATTCATCGTCAAGCATTGGCTGCCAAATCCCCTCCAAGGATGCTTGGCTACTGCATGAAAAACAGCTACAAAAGTTGTTAATTCCATCAAAAACAGTGCTCTGAATAATCGTCTCTTCAAACAATTTTGCTCTGATATAAACTCTGAAAAAGAAAGTCTTCTTTTCCACAAAGAGGTGCATTGGCCTTCCAAAGGTAATATGCTTTGTAGGTTGTATAAACTGAGGGACGAAATGAAAATATTAGTTGATCTTAAGGAAAACAAAGAATTGCTGAACCAGTTCTGCGAGTCCAAATTTCAAATAAGGTTTCCTTATTTATTTATTTGCTTTACTGCTTCGGCCGCTTGAGGTCATTAGCAGACTATGAATATCTTACACTCTCAAGTACATTTTTATGTTTTTCAGAAATATTAACGTATTTTCATAATGTCTATTCAATATGTCTTCCATTTTATACCCAATTTTTAGAGTGTCCTGTTGTCTTTGAGATTGGGGGCATGTCATCAAGATATGTTGAATAGATGATCGCTTATGGCAGCTTACGCAAAATGATGGTTCTTCTTTTTTTATTAGGTAGTCGTGCGTGATGCGTATATGACTAGTATTATTTAGTTATTTTTTCGCTGAAATAAATAAATTGAAACTTCAACTCTAAGAGTCAGGAAATTTAACGGTTCACGGCATTGGCAATATATTTGCTGATGAAGGTAAAATCAATGCGTTTATCGCTAAAATCGTGTTATGGATTAACAAGATGACAACTTTTCTGCGTTTGATAATTTGAATCAAATAATTGGAAACACAATGCCAAGGAAAGAAAAGAATTACAAAACAAAAATGACTCTCCATGTAGTAAATTCGAAAAGTGAATTCAGTCGTTATTTTCCGAAATGCTAGGACAAAAGGTATTCAGAAACTGGCTCGTAAACCTTTCATTGTCAGATTTTTTGAGGTCCTTGAAGAAATTGAATAACAACTTGCAAGTTATATTTGAGGCAGAAATAAATCTTAAAGATTTTTGGAGGCAAAAGGCAAAATATACGTTATTTAACTTCAATTTCATCGACATATTCATGTGAGCAGGGTTTCTGGATGATTTTAATATAGAAAACCAAGCAGCGAAATCGGCTGGATGCCAGTGCCGATATTATGTTTGGCTTTCAGTAGCACTGCATTCAAGAGAATAAATGAAATAATACATTTTTTTTCTTCAACATAAAATTTACTTTTTTTTTTCATAGATAGAACAACTTTTATTTATTCAGATTTACTGTACTTATATATTTATTGACTTTTTGAATGTAATATTACTTTCAAAAAGTTGGTGGTCCATAACAAGACAGAAATCTTATTAAATGGTCCCTCATTATGAAAATGTTAAGAACCACTGGTCTAGACTCTAGAGGTGTGATGTCACATGATCTATGTAGCCAAGTCACTGGTCCAAAGGTTATCAAGACACTATTGACTGAAACGGTGACGATTCGGAAGGACAGTCGGCTTCAGTTCTTGCACTAAATGCATTTTATGAGCTTTTAAACCCAAATCATTATGTAAAATACGCCAAGTTGTTGCATACGACAATACTCTCTGTTGAGAACAGCGACGAACTGATCATATATAATAATTATTCGGGAACGAGCTGGATGTGGTCCAGTTGGTTTGTATTATCCAATAATGAAAATTGGGTGTCAAACTTCTCGATTGTATAACGATTTATCTAACTACTCTTCACCTCTTCAAGCATATACCAGAGTATGAGCGCCCTACGTGCAGAACCTGTACCTACCTAAAGTTGATATAAAATAAATGCATACATTTTTTTCTAATCAAACTTATATATTCAAAAAACTTGGAAACACATTAACTAATCTTTTTTCATTATTCATTAAGATTGAAAAACTAACTTGTAATTAAAAACAATAAGGTACTTATCAGAGTATTAATTACAAAAATTGGTTAACGAAATTAAGATCTAGGATTGATTCCAATGCAGAACCCAAATCAAACCACTAATTATTTAGTTGGAAAGTTATTAGTTGCGCAGACATATCCACAAAATACTTTTAAATGAAATGACTATGAGAAAGTTATAATGTGAGTACCGCAGAGCACTATTTTGGGCCCTCTATTTTTACTTATCTCATCTATGGAATTCAAACGGCTTCAAATATATCTTATGCTGATGATACTGCAGTTATATCCTCCGAGGGCACATGGATTGAAATACAGGATAAAATATATTAGTAGGTATCTTGATAGGGTTGCTACATATTCAGACTGAAATTGATTCTTGCCGAGTATTGTAGAAACGTTGTATATATTTGGCAATTATTGTGATAACGCTTCAAAAGTTATTAAAATAAAAATTAGTGGATTTGAATTAAGAATAGTGCAGTGCTCAAAATACTTGAGCATAGTTTTTGATTGTAATTTGGTTAGGGATGCTAATTTGGGGTTTATTATGCAAAAAAATGAATACCTACCTAATTTTCATATTTTGGGATATGAGGTCTGACATTCTAAGAGTGATGTACTATGCGTTTTTTCATAATATTGTTGGTTATGGGAATATATTATAGAGAGGAGCCTGTAACAGCAACTTAAAATTATTAATAAATATGAAAATACTTTTAGAATCTATCATCTCCTTCGAATTTGAGATAAATTTTCACTAATGAATCGCTCGAATTTCTCATTCTGAGATTTAGGTAAATGACATCTCATACACAGTTGAACAATAAATTAAGAGTTAACAGTTGCCTTCAGTGAAGGAAACTATTAGCAATAAGTTGAGCTGTGTGATAGCTATTCGTACATTTGATAGACGTACATTGCGTTTAGAGACGTAAGGTTAAAGCTTGGGTAAAGCTTGGGTGAAGAACAATTATTAAAAATTATAAGTGTCCGGAGTTCAGTATCTTGATTTTGTATGAACTGCTGAGTTAGTTTTCCTGATATGTAAATTGATTTTAGGTATAGTTTCTAGTTGGTTGTTATTATTATTTAATAAGTTATTTATCCCATTTCCACAAACAGGGAACATGTTTTTTTTCTGTGGAATTTACTTCATATAAATTTTATGGTTTGGATAAATATATAAATCAACAATGTTCTAATACAGAAGACTATCAAAAAATATCTATTAAAAAAAGAAAAAAAATTCAGATAAAAAGATATTTTTAAGTTGGAACTCATCCAAAGACAAATATGGTTTTTAATGTCTGAAAAATTCTCAATAGGAATTTTATATAGATATAAAAATAGCTATTAATGAATTCCAGAATTGTTTGTGCCATTTTCCTTTGTAATTGTGTCAATTTCGGCCATAATTTCAAAATTTTGAACGGCAAGACATTTCAACACGTTGAGATAAATTATGTACGATCAAAAAACACTTCCACATAACGAATAATTCTAGATAGTTAAGGGTCATATCGATCCATCAGAAATGATTCGTTTCGGTGAAATGATACTATAACAACGTTTCGAAGTCACGTAACCTAACTTCCATAAAACCGAGATATATATCCTCGCATGAAAGAAATTTGACATCTGAAGATGATTGAGATCCCAAGGTAATAAAAGAAGATGCCACGAACAGTCAGCTGAGGGTTCAGAAGGGTGAGCAGTCACGAAGAGCTATAAGAGGGAATTTGCCTAAGACAAACGAGACAAAGGAAACCGACAAATCAGATTCGTAATATCTTCTCGCACGTGAATAGGAGACCTTTAGCAGCTCTAACAAAGCTTTTTCAAAGGTTGTAATATAGACCCTTATTACCAGGATCGTACTAGTAGGTACAATAAAAACAATTCAACAGTGAGTCTAAACAACTTACATAAAACTAAATGCAGCACAAGTTTAATAGCTCAATCAAATACCTAAAATTATTGCGTATCGAGTAAATTTAATAGGTTTATCAAATTAAGATGAACTACAGGTATTCGTAAATCTTTTAGAAGTTTCAGGTATAACTACTTATATTAGTTCCGATAATTTTTATTTTTGTGAACTATGAACATTTATTGCCGTAAATAACGGAATACTAGATATATCTCCAATGTTACAAATAATGTTATAGTTAGTAACGTAACAAGGCCGATATATAGCAAATAAGGGATGAGGTTGGATATTGTAATCCGAGGCGCAGCCAAGGATTATAACTAACCGAATCCGTTATTTGCGTATCGGCCGTGTGTCGTTAAAGACTTTTCGTAATCCCGTTGAAAGATTATATTTTGATTCCCAAGAAAGAAACAACCCGGTACTTCGCAATTCTAAAGAAAAATCCCAACGTCGTGCACTCTGTTGTCATGGAACAGTTTGACAATTTTATAAACAACGTCAGTTTTTTGTGTTCTCAAGTTCGCATTAACGACGACCATGGATGAAATTGAGGAACAAAATCAAATTCCTTTAGAAATATTGGGAGAATCATGTGCAGTGCAGTTTTGATTATATATATATAAGTGCCGAAAATAACTCAAGAGCGATATCAAAAAGAATATGAAAATTTTGAAATGTGGCGTAAAAGCAAGAATGTAAAGGTGGTTAATGAAGATATTATTAGCCTATGCGAAATGAAAATCAGAGGTTTATTCTCCCAACTCGCTGTGGACCAAGATTTCAATGTTGTTATTGTAAGCAGAATGAAGTTTTGAAATAAATATTTGAACAAGTGATTTCTTAACGGCCGCCGGCCGTTAAAAAATTTTTACGGCCGTAGGCTGTTAACACTAACTTTTCAATTGTCATCTGAATACCGTTAAATCAAAATGACAGTATGGGATTACGAAAAAATGATATCAATCGCTCAGTTGATCCGTGGTCAATAGGTCTCCGTTTTATCTTTTCTCGTCCAAAAATATTGCGCTGTATTGAAATTCAGTAGTCGGAAGCGAGAGTACCTAACTGTTTGTAAGTACTTGATTAATTTACAGCCATTGTTTGTAAATTCAGTCAGAATTGTATACCATTTAGTTAATATTTCGAACTCTTTGTTTATCCGGATTTTAACTTCATTTGCGTTATTTTAACTTGTTTCGGTTTCAAATGAGTTAGTCTCGTATATTCCTTATTAATTGTTGATCATGACTCTGGAGGTCTGAAATACTGTTGTATACATGTAATTTTGTTGTTTTTTAAACTATAAGACGAACTGTTTCGGGGTGCATTTATTGTTATTTTAAATTTGTAGATGTCCTAAGAAAGACTGAATTGTTTAGATCATAATTCCTTGCCGAATACCCAACTATAATCAATATTTTTATTAATTTATAATTATATTAATATATATATATATATATATATATATATATATATATATATATATATATATATATATATATATATATATATCTATATATACCTATATAATTTTTTTGAATATCTATCTGATTCGTGAACTATTTTCTTTATATTGTAAAAATTCTTTTCTTAGGTTTCCTGGTTCAGTTAAAACAAAAACAATTAAATTTTTCTAATTACGCTGCGGTTATTTTTTTAACCTTTGTCAAATTGATATTGTCATACATCGCACAAACATTACACATAACTCAGTCACAAATGTTCATAGTTGACAGGAACAAACAATTATATTGATAGTTTCACTTAAAACTTGGAATTTGAAATATTTTAATACACAATAACACGTTCATTTCTCGAACGCACGTTGTAACTATATGATTGGAATTGGAAACGTAATTAGAAAAATTTAACATCATTTTTGTTTCAACTGAACCAGAAAATCCAAGAAAAGAATTTTAACTATATATATGATTACATATTCCCGGTACATATTGGCATCTTCATCTGATCAAATGAGCTGAAATTTGTTATCTGGGTTTTTTTCGCGACAGAACGAAACTTTTGGTATCTCCAAACTTTGGAAGATGAGGCGGTATGGTGCATGATGAATTTTTCAAACTAGTGGTTAAAAATGTGGAAATCAATTGTAAACAACGTATCCGAAAATCAGCATTCTCGGACTTGCTGGAGGGTGTATGAAGCTAAAACCCGATTTTTGAAGATTATTTGCACCCCCTTCAAATGGTTGAAAACTTGTACCTGAATTGAGCCTATGTTAGGGAAATTCCTTTTGAAATTATAAATATTGTTTTTTCGTAGTTTTTGAAAATTTGCTCAACTCCATAACTTCTGCAGATTGAGTTAGAGGGTTGGAATTTGTTACTTATAATGAGTTATATAACTGCGCTGCACTTCGGAGTGACAAATTTTTTCTCGAATAGCTTCTTGATCTAATTCGATATAAAATAGAAACTTCACGACACAGCACTGCTGCTCACCCCTTCATTTTCGTTTGATTATGATCTGCCTATTCAATAAATGACGAAGCAACCCCTATGATATTTCAAAATTGAAAATGATTGCAGTCGGACGATTTGTCGTTAGTTTGTTCAAATAATATGAAAATGAGTTAATTTAATATTTTGCGATCATTCAGATCTAACAGTGGCGATATAAAATGAGGTTGGTTTTTCATCGCTACCTGCTACTTGGAATTAGTACTTGTCTACTTCTGTTCATATATTATGTGAGTACTTATTCTACAAAATATATGAAAAAAAAGGACAAGCGTTTCATTCCTCCCTCAAATATGAATAAAGAAGGGAGGATGCTTGAGTAAAAGGACGGATATCTTCAGCCTGATCATAGGAAACACTTGTATGGACAATAATTATAAGGATGGGTAAGATCGGACAACTGATGGAATAGAGGAGTTGAGGTTAGGTTCAGAGGATACATTCTGGCCCAGCATTAATATTGGCGTACATTTTGCTGTTATGAAAAGTGTATCCATGTTTAAATTAATCTGAACTTAATCCGCAATATATTGAGGTAAAACAAATTATTTCACTCAATAAAACATTGTTTATATACATAGTGGAACACATACATTCATGTAAATAATACTGAAATTCATTTTGCCAGGTACTGTAAAATAAAATGATTCCTCAATATAAGATATTTCTCGAAAATTCATATTACAAATACTATAGTCTGTCCAGCGAGAGTTGGCGTGTACGTCATCAATCAAATATGGCGTCGATCGTGAACACTGTTGCCAGACGTAATAAATAATCTTAAATTGAACTTTGCCTTACAAAATCTTCGAAAAACTAGGTTATATCGGCGACGCGGCGACTGTCAAACGTGAAATGCCGGCGTGTTGGTCGAGAGGGTTCGACAACCTTGCAAATTTTGAAATAGAATGACAACTTAACAACCATTCAACTTATTTTCATTACTCGGAATGTTAATATTTCTTGAGAGATACATACGATTTGAAATGTTATGGACAGAATATTTGTCGAAATGGATGATCCGGTCACTATCACCACATAACTACCTCTTTAGAAAATTACTTACGACAAATATGAATTTAAACAATTTCGAATTTTATTTATTTGGGTAGGCAGCCTTGCGTCGTTATTTGCGCATGTCTGTGACGTGCACGCCAACTCTTGCTGGGCAGACTATATTTAAAATTTTATGATAATTTCTTACAATAAAAAAAAGCGTCAATTCATTTTTTTTGCTAATGTCTACATTTCCTTTTGTATCTAGATTTGTTAATTCTGCTTAATTCTGATCTAATATTCTTATACACTGGTCGAATGACATGGCAGTGCTCTCGAGTTTTTTCTGTAGACTGTGTGAAGAAG
Organism: Cynegetis impunctata; assembly: GCA_030704885.1. Lineage (NCBI taxonomy): Eukaryota > Metazoa > Arthropoda > Insecta > Coleoptera > Coccinellidae > Cynegetis > Cynegetis impunctata. The sequence continues at coordinate 104,396 of JARQZK010000839.1, forward strand.
TTTTGAGTCTACCAGTAAGGTATACGATCCAAGGAAGAGTTAGTTATTTTATAAGAAAAGTAATAGACCGGCCATTCTGAATGAAATTAAATGAAAGATGGACATAGAGATCAGCGCCACTTTTAGATGAAAACTATCATTTCCTGAAGTGGAGACCTTCGTTTGTGTAACTATTTCAAATATAAAATAGATTTTCATTTCATTGCTGCTAAAACAAAAAATCCATATCTTCAATGCTGAACCATTGGATTTACATGATGTATTTTTACTTAAGCCTTTGTCAAAATTAAAGTTATAACATTTGCTAATTTCTTGGAGAAGTTCAAAGATGGTAATATTGATATTTTTTCACCCTTCAGTGGATGCTGAATCACTAATAAGATTTAAGTACGATTAAAGAGAATAAAATCATATGTTGCGCTCATAAAATATTTTTATTTATGAAGTCTCCCGAAGTGCAGCAAGGTTGCGAACCACACTATCTAACTCGATCTGCAGAAGCTGTGGAGGTGACTTAACTTCAAAAACTATGATGAAATAAGAAATCTATCCATGTATATATATATATATATATATATATATATATATATATATATATATATATATATATATATACATTCATATACTACAAAGAGAAAAATTGTTGACGGGGAAACTTATTGTTTCAGCCCGCATACGTTGAAGCAGCCGTTGAAACGTGGTTTGGCCCTCAACAGAACGGCGTACCCAAGTATGGGATGGAAAACTTGAAAATGAAAACATCAGCAACAAACAAAAAATACGCTATAAATGTGTGACTGTTCTCTGCAGCAAAGGATTTTGTTTGTTGTTGTTGATTTCATTTCCAAATTTTTCATCTCTTTCTTGGCTAAGCCATTCTGGTGAGAACAAAAGAGTCCGAAATTAGTGTCAGCGACTGCTGCAATGTTAAGGGCAGGACCGATCATTTTGCTCTTTTATATATATATATATATATATATATATATATATATATATATATATATATATATATATATATATATGTATATATAGGTATATATATATATATATATGTATATATATGTATATATATATATATATATATATGTATATATATGTATATATATATATATATATATATATATATAATAACAGTAACAGGAAAATCATTTGTGATTATCCTTCATATGGTTATTAGCAAAATAAAATACCAAACTTCTTCACAGCCCACCGCTCTATTAGATCAGGTGGCCACAGATTCGTAGATTATTTAGCTGCTTCTTGAAGGCACAATAATTTATCAAAAAAAAACCACAGCTGAGAAAGTGATGAAAAATATATGAAACTCTAAAACGTTAGATAAGTTAGATGCCAGTTTTAAAGGAGATATGAAGTTCTATATATCTTCATAAATTTCTGAGCTGTACTAATCGTGGTTTGTTTTTAGATCAAATGTAGTATATATTTCTTACTTATTATATCGATTAATTTTCTAGAAACCATAAAAAAATTCAGATTGTTGATTTATCTCATACTAAAGAGATGGATGAATTCCTTATCCTTGTGAAGTATCAAGTTCATAGTTATCCCGAGGTCTACTAATTGATTTAATTATATCAGTTCATCGGTATTTATACTAAGTGGTATTATATATACGTCTTAGAATAGTAGTATCCTGCTATTTATGTTCTATTTATTAGTAGGTGCTAAGAACATACCAAAATTGTTCAGCAGCCTCAATCATATGTCAAAAAATATGATATCCATCGAAATAAAGAATTCACTTAGTGGAAACCGAATACAGAGTATTGTATTAGTATAGTTAAACTAATAAATTGACAAATTCGATAGACGATGAATCAACTCTGTGGTAGTTCATATTTATATTAAAAATTAAATAATAAGAAAACAACTTGTCTAAAAACCACAAAATGAAAATAACTTTTTATTCGACTAGTTTCGCCTGTTACAGCATTATTCAGTCTTGATAATGCTGTAACAGGCGAAACTAGTCGAATAAAAAGTTATTTTCATTTTGTGGTTTTTAGACAAGTTGTTTTCTTATTATTTAATTTTTAATATAATAAATTGAGCTTTTGAAATGATTTATCGCATTGAAAACTCTCGTGTCAATTAAAACAACCTCGAAGTAAGAAAACCTTGGTCGATAGAAATATTTATAAAAATCTTGAAAATTTCATATTAATTTAAGTAATGTCTTCTGAAATCACTAAAGTTATTCAACTGAATTCTCTATCATTTTGTTATCAGTTTATCAATAAAATGATTATATTGATTCTGCAAAAATTTCCTCCTGGATAAATAAAATATTACTTATACCATTTTGAAGGATTATAATCAAAGAAACCTTTATTTTCATGAGAAATTCATCATTGTAATTAATTCAGCAAAATATTTTATGATTACTGTTTTAAATTAATAGAACATTTCTTTGAAAAACTTATCAAACATAACTGAAAAATTATAAAAATTCGCGAAGTGAATCGTGGTTGAAAAAAAAAATTGAAACCAACGAAGGAACGTAGCTCAATATCAACATAATCCGCGTACTAAATTTCAACTCTCTATTGTGAAAAAAACGCGAAGTGCATCGCATACTGATGGCAAATCGAGATGCAATTCGAACGGAATAATCACCATGAAATGCAGCGCGGTTGAGAAAGAAAGTTGAAACCAAAAAAGAGTTTTAAGTTAATATGAACTTAATGTACGTACCAAATTTCATTCCTCTAACTTAATCTGCAGAAGCTGTGGAGTTCGGCAATTTTTCAAAAACCACGAAAAAAGAAAAATGTCGTAAAAATGGCGGCGGTGGTAAAAATTCAACCAAATTCTGAAAATTTTGTTCTGCAACGATAACAATCCCAGGTACCAAATTTAAGCTCATTTGATTCATGGGTGCCGCTGCATATACCAATATATACCAGGAAAAAAAAATATATATATATATATATTGCTAATAATTATCAAGAGATTATATATATATATATACCTATATATAGAAATATATATATATATATATATATATATATATATATATATATATATATATATATATATATATATATATATATATATATATCAGATATGAAAAATTTTTCGAAAATCTTGGTCTAGGAGGTCTAAAACGAATGAAAAAAATACTCCCGCACCTGACTGCTTTCCTTCGATACAATATTCCTGCAATAGTATGTATTTTGTGCATAAAACTAAAAATTAAAGCAAATGACGGAGATTTCCTGCTCACGTATTTAAATTTTATATATTTCTAAGTCACACAATATCAAAATCAAAATAATGCGATACCCCTCTGGTGTTCCGTGAATGGCAAAGCTCTTTCTACGTATCGTCCGGGGATCAGGGGCCACGTAATTTGACAGGATAATAAAGACCCGCTCAAGTCTCCTGCCAGGCACGCAGGCCGCATTATCTCTTCGAACTTGATACATCGTTGCTATTAGCCGGGAATACCTACGTAGCCATAGGATGTCCTGCATGCCCCGCCGCCTCGTTTTGCATACGAACGGTTTCGGCAACTCATGTGGACGTAACAATAATAGTATTTGATGGGAGTTCGATAAAACGATACATAATTCGCCGACCCCTCGAATTCCCTTCCGCTGAGATCTAACTGAAATAACGCTTCGTTTATGAACAAAGAAATAACTATCTCCGAAGCACGAACTACAAGAAACATTTACGAAGTTTTAACTTAACAGTTTTTAGAGAAATTATTCTTTCCGCCTGTCGTTTAAGATTAATCTAAGAACTACTAGGACTCAGATGTCACCAATTAGTTTCGCTCGGGGTCCGTTTCAAGAAATGAAATAACGGTCCGCACAACATTTTATGAAAAATATTTATTAAACAAATGTAATACGGAAATAACAAATGTATTCTACATATCAATGAGAAAAATGAAATTTTTGTAGACTATCTGTCTGAAGTTTAGGTAAAGGGTAGAGATAATGCCGGGGACATATTTTTATCAAATTACGTACTCTTTAGTACAAGTTGCTGTGTTCTTATGGTCCGCACAGAATGGGTCGGCGGTCCGCCATTCGATGACCCCTGCAACTAGGTAATATTTTATACTACCTAATAGGTGTTTATTGCGCCTTTGTTTCAAGCCCTAAGTCAAGTTTAAGAGGCAGTGATAGTGAACAACCACGAGAAAAACAAATCTCAACCTTAAATGGCGGCGGTTGATAAAAAAATTGGAACCACCTGAAGCCACTTTCGAAACATCAACCCAATTTAGATACGAAATTTAAACCCTCTAACCCAACCTGCAGAAGCGGTGAAAGTTGAGAACCTAAAAAATCAGGAATAAACAAGAAATCTGCATAAAAATGGCGGCTGTTGGAGAAAAAAATTTATATTGAAAGAAAGCACTTTCCTAACATTAACTTAGTCCACGTACACATGTTCCCTCCATTTGAGTGGTGTAGAATCATTTTTTTTAGCTCCAGACACCCTCCAAGAAACTCAAGAAGGTCATTCAAACATTGGTAACTATGTTGTTTTTGTGGGGTTGACTACTTTATTATTGACTTTTTTACAATTCATTGGGCTGAGATTTAACGAATCTTTTACTTAGCAGACAGGATGTGTTTCGTGTGTCACAATACTTCTCCTGAATCACTTGACCGATCTCAACTAAATTTGGCATGGAAAAAGAGACCATTGATGGCTATATACAGATTTGAAACCATAAAAATCTGACAAGCCATAGAGGAATAATAACCGAAAAAAATTTCGGTTCCAAATTTTCCTCGGAGAGGCTTATTTGATTTTTCCAATATTTAGCAGCAGCATGCGGGAGAGGGAATAATCTGTTTTAAACAAAAATATGAAATCAGACATACCATCGAGGAATAATCACCAAAAAATATATTACAACCCGACTCACAATGGAGACGAAAGAGTGTGCGCGATAACTCAGCTCAATTATTGAAAACAGCAGAAATCATTGCAGACCTAGTTAATTTTTTAATATACATTATCTATCATGACCAAAAGAAGGTCAAATCTTTCTTGAACATATGAAACCAAAGACGAGAGTTGTCGTAGTACACTCGTTTGAAAAGTTACTTTCTCTAAATATTATGTTCTGAATAGCAGAGGCACAATGAAATAAATGAAGAATGCTGAAAATAATTGAAAGAAAAAAAAGTAAAACTGTAATGACCATAAACGTTCATTATTAGATATTATGTAATTATTAAATAGTTATGAACTTTATCAGGACATTAAATCTCAGTAATGATAGGTTTGTAGCCACTAAAGTAGGACACGTACGTTTCCGATTCAATTTTAGGTGAGTTTTCCGAAAAAACTGCATCGATAGTAGTGTTGTATATTGTTTGATTTTTCTGGATCATTATTAATTATTAAGAGTAATTAAATGAATGAGATAGGTTGTGAGTGTCACGGCAGGTTAAACTCATACATATATACTAATAGAGTCGACACGTACGCCTAGCAACGCTGTCGTGATAGTCGTGTCAGACACATGTCTTGACCTACTTGTGTGCCAGTGTAACGTGTCATAAGGAACTTCATTTCAAAAAGATTATTACGCGTCAGTAGATTTGCGGTTTATCGTAACTGAAGCAATAAATTAATTGCGATGAAAAAGATATTGTTCAAAGACATGTCAGTGTATGTTCTCCCTTAACCATTTTATATCAACCTCGCCAACTCTCTCGGCGGTTTAAATTGATAGCCCGGATAGCTTCTGCAATTACATCCAGAAATGTGATTCTTTGCCCTGGATCAGAAGGAGATATTATTGTAAGAAGCATTCGAACCGAACGTTGAATTTCCCAGAAGTATAAAGCCTTCAATTACACATGTAGGAATACTTACAATCCCATTCTTATGCGGGATGCGTTCCTACTTCCCCCATCCTGTCTCATCTATAAGGGAAACAGTGACTGAACCGAAGTTATTTCATGTCTTTCATTCTGAGATATAGGGGTAGTGGAGAGTATCCCAGTGTGAAAGAACGTAGAGAAAATTCGTATACAGAGACGGAAGTTCGGATATGATATATTATCTATAAAATCTATGTTGTACAAAATAACTCAATTCGAAGGATATATAATATAAGTACTTTTGATAGATATTATTCTTCAAAGTTTTCAAAAGTTTCAGTTTTTCGTTGTCGAATGATTACATTAGGAACCTGTATAGGTTTAAGTTATTTTACTCCACCTTAATGTAGATATTTGATGTTGTTTTGAGGTTTTTCTCGCCTCCAAATCTCCTCCGAATTGACTTAGGGGGTTATGAAAATGTTTGTAAAAAGGAACAAGAATTAAGAAAAAACACGACGCTCTGTTGCCGTATTTTCCCCGAAAAAAACAATTGCAGCCAATAGTCGGGAGCGGGGTATATATATATATATATATATATATATATATATATATATATATATATATATATATATATATATATATATATATATATATATATATATATATATATATATATATATATATATATATATATATATATATATATATATTTATTTATTTATTCCCGGTACATATTGGCAATTCCAGCGGCTCCTACAGAATCAAATGAGCTTGTATCTGGAACTGCTTTCAAGGTAGAACGAAACTATCGACATTTGGGTAAATTTCTCCATCCGCCGCCATTTTTACTTAGATATTTATGTTTTTATTTTTGAATTTTTCCTGTTACATATTGGCATCTTGAGCGGCTCCCATCAAACTAAATTAGCTGAAATTTGGTATCTGGGGTGATTTCGAGGCAGAACTAAACTGTCAAAATTTGGGTAAATTTTTTTTATCGCCGTCATTTTAACGGAGGTATTTCTTGCTTTCTAGTGGTGTTTGAATATTTGGTACGTAGATTGAGTTCATATTGAAATATGTTCCTTTGTGAGTTCTAACTCTTATTGTTAGCTATCAAAGTGTGACTCTTCAGTACGCGAATTATTTTTTTCCATAAAATAAATTATTCTCTATATTTATTTCGGTTTGCTATTAAAGTTTGCTTTTTCAAACCACAAGTTATTATATATATATATATATATATATATATATATATATATATATATATATATATATATATATATATATATATATATATATATATATATATATATAAATATATATATATATATATATACGACCACATAGTGACGGAACCCTGTTGCTTAAGCTTTTCATTCCATATTTAAGTCATGCCTAAAAGGAGGTCAACTATCTTCTTGCATGACAGAGGTTAACATAAGATGATCACGCACGAATGAACTCCTGGGTAGTTAAGTATAGAAAAATTATGGAAGAACGCATAGAATTCTGTGAATGTCGTCAGTTCACTGAATAATATGTATCAAATGGTGTCAATTTCACGATAACCTATCTAACTGGAACTGCAAGCGATATTATGTTCCAGCTGTTTAAAAGAAGTTTCTCTCGTTATCTTATCCTTTACGTCGTGTTGTAATATGAGTACCAATCATTCGAATGAACGACTGATTCCGATAAAAATAAAATTACCTTTTTAAGATATGAATCAAATGTTTTTTATACATACTATAAAATGAAATTTGTTTTTATGAAGAAACTTCTTTTTTTTTATTGTTATCCAAGAATTCTAAGACACTCATACATCCCTTAACCACGTAATGTACCTACAATTAGATTTGAGGATTTGTCTTTTGAAATACTAATATTAGACTGAATATAACGTAATTAGTACCTATAGACGGCCACAGCCGCAAGAAATTTTATGAAACATAAAAAGGGAGTATTTCTTGCTTTGATTTCTCAATTTTTCAAAATTCCATAAATTCGTCCTTCAATCAAATAATTAATAACCCTTATTGTACATCAATATCGGTAAGAGTTACTATGGTTTCCCTTATCATCTAATATTAACAGACATGACTGCTGATAATGAGGTGGTACTCTACCAAATAAAAATTACCTACTTTTCTACTGACAAAAGCTGTCAACTTTTCTTTGGTGGAGTACTATCTTCATATATATATATTTTTATATATATATATATATATATATATATATATATATATATATATATATATATATATATATATATATATATATATATATATATATATATATAATTATATATATATATATATATATATATATATATATATATATTATATATATATATATATATTATATATGTATATATATAGATATTTATTATATATATATATATATATATTTATATTGTACATGTATATTAATGTAGGGTGTCCCACGAATATGGGAGTCTATCCGTACCTTTGAAAATTAAAACTAGAAAATCGGTCATCCTATGGTGAAGATGGTCCGTGGATTAAGGATATTGTCAAGAATTACCTCTTCCGGTACCTATAACCTAAAGTGAATGTCACAAATATTGAAAACTGTTATTTTGATTTGAAATTGAATAGGTTAGGTTTAGGAATAATCAATTGAGTTCAATTAAAGTAGCATTAATTATTGTGCTAAATATGAATTTGTTTAAAAAACGGGTTACGATTTAACAAAAAGAGATTTTACAAATTTTCTATAACAATTTTGAATAATTTTCAACACCCTGTTGAACTCGCTGATACAAATTCAGTGAAGCTTTTTGCACAATAGTGAAAAATTTAATTGCAACATTGAATACAGAAAATGATGAAAATATTTGGTTCAATCTAAATATGTAAAAATAGAAAGGATGTTCTACTTAGATTGATAGCGATGACATCAACTTTCGGTGTACTTAACCAAATGGTACTTTTTAAATTATGTTTAATCGATAGAAACCCCAATTTTTCAGATATATATACATACATGCATATATATATATATATATATATATATATATATATATATATATATATATATATATATATATATATATAATCTCTTGATAATTATTAGCAATAACATGCTTGTTGAATCTCAAAAAACTCGATTTTATTAAAAAGTTGACGTTTCGCCACGACATTCGTGGCTTTATCAAAAGTTTTGATAATGCCACGAATGTCGTGGCGAAACGTCAACTTTTTAATAAAATCGAGTTTTTTGAGATTCAACAAGCCTGTTATTGCTAATAATTATCAAGAGATTAGAAATAGTTCACAGGCAACAACAATTCGAATAAATAATTATATATATATATATGTACAGTATGTCCACGGATGGGGTTTACAAGAGGACAAATGGACCAAAAATTGAAAGATACGAAAAAAAGTCACTCTTTATAAACGTTTCTGCTTGTCTAGAAAATACGATTCATCTTAAGAAATTTTAATTTTTGTAAACAGGGTGGGTAGGTACAAACTGCAAAAATGTTATTTTCCTTAAGATAAAACATACCTTATTTTGAAAGTTACGAAAAAAAATCACTCTCAATAAACGTTTTTACTTGTCTAGAAAATACGATTCATCATAAGAAACTTTTATTTTTTTTATACAGGGTGGGTACAAACTGCAAAAATGTCATTTTCCTTAAGACTGAACATACCTTATTTTGAAAGTTACGAAAAAAAGTCACTCTTAATAAACGTTTTTACTTGAAGTTATTATAATAATAATAATAATACGAACATTTTTATTAATATGAAAATAATACGATAACGATTTGATAATTCAAAAACTCAACACATTTTTCTAATTACTTTTTCAAATAAGTGGAAGATTTTCTGATTTCTTCCTGAGATATCGATTGGACTGCCTGGATAATTCTGCCCTTCAGATCTTCAGTATCACTTGGTACTGCGGTAGCAAAAACAATTTGTTTCAAACGGCCCCATAAAAACATATCGGCCAAGGTTAAGTCGAGGCTTCTTGGGGGCCACAAAACTGGGCCATTCCTGCAAATCCACTTCGATCCAAGTCTGCGTTCAAGCCATACTCTAACCTCACGAGCGAAATGAGCTGGACAAACATCTTGCTGAAAATACATATTTTGTCGAAAATTTAATGGTAGATTTTCGAGTTCATCATTGAAAAATGTATCCAGCATTTCTAAATATGATATTCTATTGCACGTGTTATCAAAAAAATATGGCCCTATGATGCCATGGATGGATATCGCATACCACACGTTCACTTGTTTGAAATATTGTCTTCTCGCCATAACTCTGAATTCGGGATTTTCCAACTGAGTAGCACGATTTGCAAGGGACGTCATAGGATTTTCTTCAACAGATTGAAGAACTAAGACCGTAGCAGCATCATCATGGTCGTATTTCTACTTTTTTTTCATGTCCAATACCGAACCAGTTATCTGGAACTTTTTTATTAACTTGCAGATTGTCATCCTAGTTATTGGGATTCCTACAAATTTCTTGGTAAATTGTTCCATGACGTAGCGGTATGAAACCTGACCATCCTCATAACATTGTATCATAAAAACTCTTTGTTCAGTAGATAGCATTTCTACTCAAATAATAACTTCATTAAATAAAGACATTGACAACAAGTACCTGTCACCTTAAATGTCAATATTATTTTAACTAGGTTCACCTATCAGAGGTGTGCCAGAGAATAATTTTTGGGAAATAATTTTTACATAGGTAAACCTTTTAATGAATTGTTCTACTTCGGTTTGTTGTGTAGAAAACACATTCATTAAAATTGACCTCTTTTCATAACCTTCAAAATAAGCTATGTTTACTCTCAAGCAAAATAACATTTTTGTAGTTTGTACTCATCCTGTATAAAAAAATTAGAGTTTCTTATGATGAATCTTATTTTCTAGATAAACAGAAACGTTTACTAAGAGTAACTTTTTTCGTAACTTCCAAAAAAAGGTATTTTTACTCTTAAGCAAAATAACATTTTTGCAGTTTGTACCCACCCTGTATAAAAAAATTAAAGTTTTTTATGATGAATCATATTTTCTAGACAAATAAAACGTTTATTAAAAGCGACTTTTTTTCTTAAATTTCAAAAAAAAGTATGTTTACTATTAAGCAAAATAACATTTTTGCAGTTTGTACCCACCCTGTATAAAAAAATTCAAATTTCGTATGATGAATCATATTTTCTAGACAAGCAGAAACGTTTATTAAGAGTGAGTTTTTTTCGTATCTTTCAATTTTTAGTACATTTGTCTTCTTGTAAACCCCATCCGTGGACATACTGTATATATATATATATATATATATATATATATATATATATATATATATATATATATGTATGTTCAATCAACGAAAAGTTCTCTGGTAGAACATATTCATATACGAATATTATTCAAAAATAAAGTAAGTTGTTATTTACAGAATGTACCTCAACATCACCTCAATCAACGTACCAAATTTCTACTCTCTACTATAAGAAAAAATCGCGAAGTGCATCACGTACTGATGGCGAAACATATCAAGATGCATTTCGAACGGAATAATAGTCACCACGAAAGGCAGCGCGTCTGCAAAAAGAGTTGAACCCACAAGGCTACATAAACTCGAAGTACGTACAAAAATTCAACCCTCTAACTCAATCTGAAGAAGCTGTGGAGTTCGAATATTTCTCAAATAACACGAAGAAACAAAAATATCTATATAAACATGACGGCGGTTGGAAAAATTCAACCAAATTTTTATACTTTCGTTCTCTGACACGATGGTATCTGCTGGAGATCCAAATAATGTCTCGAGAAAGCTTTCCTTCGATACACTGAAATATAAGTAAAATGTATTTTATGGAAAAATACTACTAAAAATGTACTGAATCCTGGATTTTAGAATCAATTTACATTAGCTGAAAATTTTTCACGTTTATCTTTGAAAATGAAAACTAATTCAATAAGTTCATGTTGAAATAAGTGCTTTTGTTAAAGAATATACTTCTATAACTATTGCATATATTCTTAAATATGAGCTACTGAGAAGTCGAGTATTTTTCCACGACGTAGGAAAAACGTCAAACTGGCGATTCTTAATTCTCGCTAACCGTATATATATATATATAAATATATATATATATATATATATATATATATATATATATATATATATATATATATATAATATATATATATATATATATAATATTTATATATATATATATATATATATATATATATATATATATATTATATATATATATATATATATATATATATATATATAAATATATAGTATATATATATATATATATATATATATATATATATATATATATATATATTTATTCGAATTGTTGTTCCTGTGAACTATTTCTAAACTCTTGATAATTATTAGCAAAAACAGGCTTGTTGAATCTCAAAAAACACGATTTTATTAAAAATTTTACATTTCGAAACGACATTTAAGAATGCCGTGGCGAAACTTCAACTTTTAATAAAATCGAGTGTTTAGAGATTCAACAAGCCTGTTATTGCTAATTATCAAGAGATTATATATATATATTATAATATATATATATATATATATATATATATATTATATATATATATATATATATATATATATATATATATATATATATATATATATATATATATATATATATATATATATATATATATTATATATATATATATATATAATATATATATATATATATATATATATACATATATATATATATATATATATATATATATATATTTATATATATATATATATATATATATATCTATATATATATATATATATATATATATATATATATATATATATATACATAAGTTATTTATGTACCAAGTTGGTTATATAGATCCTAACGCCCGATGGGCGTTAGGATCAAGTAACGCACGTGGTGCATACAAGATTCCATTTTTCACGAAAAAATTATTTTATTATGATAAAAAATCGATTTTTCAAATCGGTTCTTTGCTCCTATACTTTCTATTTTCGTTCTCATATTAGGGATGTCATTTGCTGATATTTTGACGTTTGTGAATATTTTTGTCATGATATTTAGTCAATGTCATTGCTGCTTTCTTTGTGTAGTCTTATAGAAATAATGGATATTAAAATTAATTTACCAAAGAATATAATAGAAAATGCAGCCAAAGCTGAGAATAATTCATTGCCGTAGAAATCCAGAGTCGTATACGACAAGGATTATGAAGTATTTAATCAATGAAAGTTGCTTCATTTCTCCTCGAACAATGAGAGGGCATTATGATGCATAATGCCTGCTCATAGCGCCCTAGGGCATAATGAGTGTATTTATAGCAACCGTATCTGAGGTAAAATCAACAAATAATATACAAGTGAAAAATAAATAAATATATTTATATATATATATATATATATATATATATATATATATATATATATATATATATATATATATATACATCACAATTTGCAGTCAATGGGAAATTGTGTCGATGTCATACAGCATTTTCTAAATAACCATTCAGAGTGTAAAATCCTATGTGTCACTGAGCACTGGATGTCAACAATGGAGCTGAGAGTTAGTCTGGGCAACCTCAGACTGATTTCAAGTATATGTCGAGAACAAGGTAGACATGGAGGAACTGCTGTATATATCCATCATAGTATAAGGAGTAAAAGAAGAAAACGAATAGAGGAGCTATCAGTTATAGGACAATTCGAATGTGCAGCAGCTGAATGTGTTATCGGAGGACGAGATGTGATAGTGCTATGTGTGTACAGGCCAAATAGTAACGAGAGTGATGTGAATATTTTTTTACAGCAGCTAGAAAAAGCTTTAAGTGTAGTTTTCGACGAAGACAAATCTGTGATAGTTGCAGGTGATTTTAACATTGACTTACTGGATAGAACTAGTAGGCATAGAATTGATTTATTAACACTGATGAGCTCATTTCAACTCGAACCTTCTATTATCGAACCTACCAGAATAACCCATTGTTCAAAAACTTGTATTGACAATATATTCAGTAATATGCAAATTAAGCAAGCAGAAGTTTTGAAAACGAATATTTCTGACCATTCAGGACAGAAGATCTCGATTGAGTTACAAATCAAAAAAGAGAAAGAAGTATTATATAAGAGGCTATTCACTGAAATAGCAATAGAAGAATTCAAAATGGCTTTAGCGGACCAAGACTGGCAACAAGTACTTGACATTGATGAAAATGATGTTGATATGAAATGGGAAATTTTCATGCGAACATTTATGCTCCTTTTTGAAAAATATTTTCCTTTTAAATGTATCACAAATAAGTGTAGAACAAAAACCTATTACAACACACCAGAAGTTATAAATTGTAAAAAAAACCTAGATATACTTTTAACATTAAAAACAAATAATAATATTTTCAAAGAGGAGTATAACAAAGAAAGAAAAAAAATATGAGACATTGTTGATCAAGCTCGAGAAAATCATTATAGTGAAAGAATTAAGCGATCAGATAATAAGAACAAAACGATGTGGTCGATTTGTAGCAGATAAGAAAGTAATAAAAATACGCAAAAAAATTGTGAACATATTTTTTCGAAGGCAATGCAGTGACTAAGGTAAATGAATATAATACATTTCTTGTCGTGAAAATACCAAAATTATTAGGCGATTTGGTAGATGCACCTTTCTCTCATAATATTCCGCCAAATGGTAAAATATTCAAATTAGAACCTACTTCACCTGAAGAAATAGAAGAAATAATAAAAAAACTTAAAAATAAATTCACAAGTGGAGAGGATGGTGTACCTGCCAGTTTGATTAAAATTTGCTCAAACGAAATCAAACATATTATTTCTAACATTATAAATAACTCCTTCAAGTATGGTATTTTTCCGAAGAAATTGAAAATGTCACTTATTAGACCAATCTATAAAAAAGGGGATGCATCATCTATGGAAAACTATAGACCGATCAGTTTATTGAGTTCCTTTTCTAAAGTTTTTGAACATGCTATGTGCTCGAGATTATTGAGCTTTATTAGAGAATGTAATCTTATAAGTAGTTCGCAACATGGCTATCTAAAGGGAAAATCAACTCAATCTGCAATATATCAGTTCACAGAGGAAATTGTGGGGTTACTTGAAAAGAAAGAAATGGCTTTAGGCTTGTTTTTGGATCAGTCAAGCGCCTATGATTGCTTAGTTGGGGAATTCCTATTAAGCAAATTAGAGTGCATGGGCATACGGGGAACGACTGGAAAGTGGTTTCAATCATATCTCACAGAAAGGCAACAAAGAGTTAGTATTTTGAAGGAAGGGAAAGAAATCAAATCAGAAATATTAGAATCAAAATTTGGGGTACCTCAAGGCAGTGTATTGGGACCAATTCTATTTTTGATTTTTATAAATGACTTGTTCTCTATAAATTCAAATTGCATAACAGGTTTTGCAGATGATGCAAATGTAATTATCAGTGCTGGTGACTTCCAACAGCTGGAAGTTAATGCGCGAGATTCTATCAAAGAAATAAATTCCTGGTTTGCAAAAAATAGGCTCATTTTAAATGAAGATAAAACATCTGCAATAATTTTTGGCACATACAGATCGAAAATTGAAAGAGAGTTCATTGAGATAGATAATAACCATGTAAAATTGCAAGAATCAACTAAATTTTTGGGAGTATACATAGACAAATTTTTGAAATGGTCATGCCATATAGAATACCTGGCAATGAAATTGAGTAAAGTAGGGTATGGAATAAGATCTCTCTGTAATTATTTGAGTCAATCTTGTATAAAAACAATTTATTTTGCAAATTTTGAATCACTCTTAAAATATGGAATTATATTCTGGGGAATAAGTGTAAAAGTCGGTGAGATATTTGTTATACAAAAAAGAATTGTAAGAATTATGTTTGGGTTGAAATTTTTGGAATCATGTAGAGGAATATTCAGGAGAAATAATATTTTAACAGTCTATGGTATTTATTTGTGTGATTGCTTGACATTTTTCTTTAAAAACAAGAATATAATGTTGAAGCACACAACATTACATAATTACCCAACAAGAACTTTTGACATACACTATCCAAAACACAAACTAAGTTTAAGTGAAAAACATCCGTCATATAATTGTATTAGAATTTATAATAAATTACCAAATAGTTATAAAATGATAAATAATTTTAGTTTATTCAAAAAAAAAATTAAAAAAATGCTGATAGATTTAGAACCATACTCATTGTCTGAGTACTTTAACAGTAAGTTTGATGTTATGTTATAGAGATATTGATTAAATTGGGAAAGAAAATTGTGAAGTCCCAAATATTTGTGACACTATTTCATTCTATGTAGCATGTTGCATATTCTGAAATAAAGATATTTATTATTATTATTATTATTATTATTATTATATATATATATATATATATATATATATATATATATATATATATATATATATATATATATATATATATATATATATATATATATATATATATATATATATATATATATATATATATATATATATATATATTTGAAATGAAAGTTTACTGGCTTCAGGTCAATTTATTAGAAAACACTTATTTGTGTTTATACGCGTTTCGGCTTATAATGGCATTTTCAATAAACAATAGAAACTAATATCATTAAATTTTTACGCTGAATAAAAAAGTACACTACATTCCTCAGTCTTGATGTCTGGATATATTTGAATCTTCGATTATCAGTTATCGAATATTGTCAGAGTAGGTTTTCTTTTTCATGTTTCTCGCAAAATATTATAATATATTCTCCCAATATCATCTGTGTCGCTTCTGGAGTTTATAGCGTTGATTATTTTTTTGGATTTTAATCATTTCTTAAATGAAATGAAATTGATAAATTTTTTCAATTGTGTGTACTGCGAGTGCCGTGCTTTTTTCATTCGTATGGATTTAATACTCATGTTCATATATGCGTTTATGTAAATATTGTTTCCCAAGATAACAAGCGTTGCAATCTGTATTATACATTTGATTTTATATATAGTGTGTGCTTTGTTTTTATTTTCCACTTTAGGTTCAAATTAAGTGCAGATGGAGTTTGTCAAGTTACTAGGTTAATTACTGACCTTTACGACATCTTTCTTCATAATACCACTTATCTTTTCGGATGTTCTGGAAATATATTCTATACCCACATCATTGCTTTCATTCATTTCTGCATTTTCATTTCTTCTGTTATAATAAATTTTGTGAATTCGTTTTTTGATTATTGGTTCGTAAAATTCACTTGGGTAGGAGTTATTTTTAACTACATCTTTAATTTTTTTCAAATTTTCTGGTTAAAACTGGCCATCGCTTCTCTTTGATTAATGTCACAAAGACATTTGAGTTACATTAGTACCAAAAAATATATAAAAAAATTGTTGTTAATGCACTTATAGATCGCGCATATCATCAAATGGCCAGTTTAGACCAGAACAATTGAAAAAATTGATGATTTACTTAAAAATAGCTCCTTGGCAAGTGAATTTTACAAACCAATTCCTAATCAGAAAAAGAATACAAAAAATTCATAATAAAAGAAGAAATGAAAATGCAGAAATGAATAATAGCAATTATGTGAGTATAGAATTATATTTCCGAATTATCAGAAAGGGTTATGTTGAATGAATATGGCATAAAGGTCAGTCATCAAAGTAATAACTAGACAAACTACGTCTACACCAAGTTTAAAACTGAAGTGGAAAATGAAAACAAAATACACACTATATATAAAATCGAATATACAGATTACAATGCTTCTTATATTGGGATTACATAACGCATATATGTACATGAGTACCTAATCAATCCAGACGAATAAAAAATGCACGGCACTAGTAAAACACGAAATCGAAAATATTCATCTATTCGATTTCAAAAATACAGAAATAATCACAGAAGAGAAAAACTATTAGAAGAGAAATATTTTAAAAATGATTAACATCCAAAAAGAAGAAATCCACGCTACTAACTCCAGAAGCGACATCGATGATTTTGGGAAAGTATATTATATTATTTATGCACGAAACATAAAAAAGACCTGCTCTGATTACATCCGATAACTGATAATTGAAGATTCGAATATATCTAGATATCAAGACTGAATTAAATATGAAAAGAAAAATGTGAAAATTTAAGCTATTAGTTTGTATTGTTTACTGAAAATGGTATTATGAGCCGAAACACGTATAAACAAAAAAAGTTTTTTTAATAAATTGAGCTAAAACCAATAAAACTTTCATTCAAATATATATATATATATATATATATATATATATATATATATATATATATATATATATATATATATATATATATCACTGGGACCAAAGTTTGGCTCAGAGGACACGAAATTAAACATAAAGCGATTGCTTGCAGATGTGAAAAACATTATTGTTGACATTCCGAAGGAACATCAAAATTTAATGAGAGCAGGAGCTACTAACATCGTTACTAACTATAAATACAATTCAAACAATAAAAAAAGACCTTCAACAATCCAAGCAAAAATGATAAGAACAAAAAAGTATATAGATTCCCACCCTGAGATATGCATTTTGCAATCTGATAAAGGTGGATGTACGGTTGCAATGGATAGAGTGGACTATAACAACAAAACTGAAGCCTTATTGGATGACCAGTTAACATATGTTGCACTAAAGAAAGACCCTACAACTTCAATACAGAAAAAATACAATGATTTAATCAGACACTTAAACAAAAAGAAAGAATTGAGTGAACAACAGACAAAGAAACTACTTGTTTATAATTCTACTTTTCCTAAGTTGTATTGTACACCTAAAATTCATAAACCGGACATACCACTGCGACCTATAGTAAGCTCAATCAATTCAGTAACATATAATATCTCAAAATTTTTAGCTGACACATTGAAGATATCATTATGTGACCTGAATGATTATAATATCAAAGATACGTTTTGTTTTGTCAATACAATAAGAGGTATTATATTGCCCAATGGTTATAGATTGGTTTCACTCGATGCAGTCTCTCTTTTTAACAACATACCAGTTGAGCTGATAGTGGAGGTCGTTAAACTGAAGTGGCATCTTATTGCAGTTAACACTACTCTGACCAAGGAAAGTTTTTTGTTGCCTGTTAGGTTCGTATTTAGCAACACTTATTTTAGCTATAATGACACTTTCTACAGGCAGATTTTTGGGACACCAATGGGATCACCTATAAGTCCCATATTAGCAACTATTGTATTGGATCACTTGTTTGATGATATCATTCCAAGATTACCATTTAAATTACCTTTCATATTCAAGTTTGTAGATGATATAATCTGTAGTGTACCAGAAAATCAAATAGAAACAACCCTGAATGTATTCAACTCATTCAATGAATACCTACAACAGTTTACCCTGGAAACAGAAAACCAAAGGAGCATTCCATTTTTAGATACCAGAGTAATAAGAAATAATAATAATGAAATTGAATTGGATTGGTATCAGAAACCAACTTGTTCTGGTAGATTTGTAAATTTTCATTCTAGTCATCCAAATAATCAGAAGTACAACACTGTTATAGCAATGAAAATCGAGTTATACATATTTCTGAGGAAAAATTAAAAAAAAACAACTTAAAAAAACTAATTGACATCTTTGCTAATAATGGGTACCCTAGAGGTCTATTAAATAAACTTATTTACAGTACTCACTTCTATGACGGTCCCACGGAAGAAGCAAATAAAATATTTAAATACAAGAGATTGCCGTATGTTGGTAAAGTGACACAGTCAATTATGAACATATTTAAAAATTTTCCAGAAATAAAAATAGCAAAGTATAATACCCATAATAGCTCGAAACTATTTACTGGAATGAAGGATAAAACACCATTACAATATAAAAATAATGTCATCTATAGAATACCATGTATGGAATGTGACAGTAGTTATATTGGACAAACGCAGCAGTGGTTGAAACAAAGGTTGACGCGTTGAAGGCTCCGTGGCTGAGCGGTATAGGTAACGCTATGCCGTCTTCGTTGACGGAGTTGGTGGGTTCGATTCCCACCGTGTTCTTGGGTGTTTGTATGCGTTCTGAGATTTTAGTGGTTCCCCTCATTTAGTATTTGATGGCTAAATGTCCAGTGTTGACGAAGCCAAATTGTACGGAGGACGGGCGTGTGAGAGGGCACACGTCCCTCCTCTTTAAAAAAAAAAAAAAGGTTGACGCAACATAAGAGTAGGCTGCTTTTGGAAATGGTACACATAAGTCAAGATGTGAATGCAGTGAATTTTAAATCAGACACAGACCAACTGAGTGAAATCTATATAAATATTTTGAATTAAATCTAATCGTTTTTCAATTTAGGCATTGTTGCCATGTGTTCGTCCCGTTGTCTTCAGTGAGAGGGAATTCATCGTTAGTTTAGATTTGTGTTGAGATGGTACATATATGCATCCGATATATTACAACTAAGGACCAACTCTATTCTTGTAAGTGTCAAATGTTATCTTCTTTAAAATTGTATATGTCATTTTAATTGTGTAGAGTTATATAAGAGAAAGCGAAAATGTAAAAAAAATTTTAAAGTTTTTAATTTTTAAAAATTTTTTGTAGTACTCCTGATGAAGCTGTAAAATAAATGGCGAAATATTGAGTTGAAAAAAAGACAAAGAGTTTATTGAGTCTACAGACCACATTCCCGATAATACAAAGCGTTTCTATATATATATATATATATATATATATATATATATATATATATATATATATATATATATATATATATATATATATATATATATATATATATATATATTTATTTATTTATATATTTATATATATATATATATATATATATATAAAAATTTTAGCTTTCTGCAATTCTCTATATAGGTAAAGTTCCACTATGCCAAATGTCACACTACTCCGTGCAAGCAGTACAAAGGGTACAAAGTTTTCTCTTCACGTATTAATATACAGAAGTATAGAAATTTGAAATGGATCGAATGAATTCCAAAATGAAAGTGGAGGTTATAATACATTCCAAATATACGGGCTTTCAGTAGGAACGAAGCCCTGAAAACGTTATATTCTGCTTTGTCATGTTTATAGGGCTTGAATATGGGGTATATAGGTTTAGTGCACATTCATTTTCAAGAAAATATCATGTTGAGAAGATAATAACATATTATGTCCATGACTGCGGGCCCTCTATTTAGTACAGCTGCGTGATAAAACTCCATAAAAAAAATTATTGGTATCTATTTTGTGATCTTTCATCTACCATGTCATCAGGAAATGCACATATCCTAATGGGGGAGAGAATAATTTCGATGAATTATTTTCCGTAGATAACAAAATCGAATGCGAAAATAATATTTAATGAAAAGTGAACATACACTGAATATTTTTTCTGTCAAATATCCACACGTGAACTGAAAAAAGAGATATATCTACTTCATTAATTATTAATACAACTTTCGCATATCTTTTGAAATAAATATGAAAGTGAAACTCAACTGAGTTCATTCTATTATTTCACTGAAACTTATGAAAGAAATCTGAATGGAAGATCAGGGAATGTAAGTTTGATTAATTTCAACATGTCATGATATTTTTCATTCGAAAGAATCCACAATGCATAATAATAAAATATTGATTCAAAAAAACGCATGAACTGACGTCTGAACGTCAGTCAGTATAAGATAGTATTTTGTTAAAAAAAAATTCGCAACATACCTACATCGCGTACTAAAGAACAACGCTTCAATAGCAAACCGTAAGAAAAATAAGAATATAATTTATTTTATTCAAAAATAAACTAAAAATTAACGAAGAGCATCCTGTATTGATAGCGAAGCAGATCGATATGCATTCGAACGGAATAGTTTCCGCGAAGTGCAGCGTGATTGGGAAAAAGGGTTAAAACCTACAAAATATCGTACTTCGACATAAACTTAATCCACGTACCAAATTTCAACCTTCCAACTCAATTCTCAGAAGCTGAGGAATTGAGCAAATATTCATAAACTACAGAAAAAAAAAATATAAATATATGAAAAATATATACGAACATTTCAGAAAATCGTAGTACAGGAGGTCTAAATCGTATAAAACTACTCGCGCACGTGAATGTTGTCTTTCGATATGCTGCAATAGTCTATTAATTTCAGGGAAAATACAATTAAAAACTATAAACCAAGCTTTTCTCAGATATTTATGATAAAAGGAATATCCAAACCGAAAGACATATATTTTAGGTACAAAATAAATTTTCTCAATCAAAATTTGTGTCTTCTCCTTTGTTGTTTTCCTTTTGTACAACACAAAGTGCTCTAGTTATAAATGACGAAAAATATATGGATATATTTCACCGTTATTGATATTATTACATGCCTCTTAACATTCTAGAAGAAGTGACTCACCCCTCGTGCCATTTCTGTCACCCACAATATCTCTTTCTGTTTAAGCTTTCAGCTAGACTTTGTTTCTATTTGGCAATTAAGACAATTTATCATTTTTATTATTGTTATTAATATATCCTTTCAAATATACGAGATTTTCAATAAAAATTACCAATTCTCAACAGTCTGTTTGACCAAGATGGCACCACTTTAGGTGGGAATAACTTACACCGAGATTGTTGGTCAATATATAAGTAACCTAGAAGTATGGCCAACTTTCAAGTTTCTAGAGGCCATGCCCGATCTAGGGATTCCAAAAATTCCAGGATAAAGTGTGATTATCCTAGTGCAATTTATCCAAAACAGGAAAAAAAATAGTGCGACACAGAAAAATTTACTCTTTGGAGGGCCCTCGTACGTCAAAGAAGGATCGACACATCATTATGAAAGTTTTTCGATTACCTATACTACGGTGTGCACGGATTGGCAATTTCTAAGAGACACATGGAGCAGACCAACGATTTTTGTGTTTTTTAGAAAACAAAAACGATAAAGATGAAAATACAATTTTTGTTGAATACCTAAGTGGTAAGTAAACTTCACTTCAATGTGTAACGACTATGCCAATAAGTGTGAGGCAATGGTTAATTGTATGGTAACGTTAAATCGGGAAGCATGTACTTTAAGTTGAACCCCACACTTGTTTGCATAGTTATTGAATTCCAATAAAAGGAAAATTATTAGATTCCTTTCAGTATGCTGCTGACAGCAAGGTATAATTCAGTTTTTATTAAACTATAATTTTTTATTTACTTTTTAATACTGACGGTGCTATCTAATGAACTCAAAAGTCATAGATAATGTAGATAGTCTATAAAGCAGGATTTTCATTATATTACCTAAGCTCTATTCTATTTTCTCAGTTCATTCGGTTGTGCCGCTTTTCCTGTAGATTTGGTACATACGTATTCGTTTGAATTCATCAATTATCTAGATAACTGATAGTTGTTTCGCGCTGTTTTATCTAACCATATGTATGGTTATTCTTCCTGTTTAAATCTGCATGTGCGATATCACGCTAAACCGGTAACATCACGATAAACAGGTCACATTGTACTAAACAGGTAATATCACACTAATCTGATAACATCTCGCAAAATTGGTAACATCACGCTAAACTGGTAACCTCACGATAAACTAGTAACATCGCGCTAAACTGGTAACATTACGCTAAACTGGGAACACCATGCTACTGGCTACTGGCGAAGGGCAGTTCGTTACACAACATTCATTAGTAGAGATTCACGGCTTGACTTGATATTCAAGCTACTTGACTTGACTTGATTATCAAGTCAAGTTCAAGTCAAGTAGTTGTTTTTAATGTCAAGTCAAGTCAAGTATTCATTTATCAAGTACTTGAAAAATCAAGTACTTCTATCAAGCTACTTGATTTTTAGCAGTTTTATAAATGATGAAGTGTGCAATATGCTTCACCCTCTAATGTTCTGGAAATTGTCTTGAAATTGTTCAGATGCTTACAAACTCGATCTATTATCGACCACTCCGTGTCTGTAGGCTTCAAAGTTTTCATATTTTCTGTGTTATCACAAAGAATGTTTATAGACTTTCGCATATTGAGGCCCCATCGCAGCATATCCAAAGTAGAATTCCATATTGTTATGACATCAAATTTGGCAAAGCCATTGTTAAATTCAGTGCAAAATTTTTCGAAATCGTTGCGCAGATTTTCAGAATTTTTTAATGCCTTTTAAATGCAGATGTTCCACAATTTTTCATTTTTAGTGCGGTGGGTTTCGTTGTGGAAAGCGTGCACTTCCCTTGCTTATCAGTCTTTTTCGTACTCTTCGGATCTTGTTCAACGGTGAAATAATCTGTGACTTTTTTCTTTCCATTAGTCTTAGTTTTTTTATGTGCCGGCTCTTGCACAAGTTCACGATCTTCGGATTGAGAAGTATTTTTCTCTAAAACATATTCTGATTCGCTGGTTTCTGATTCCATTATTTCCGATGAATTACTCATTTTTTTCTTCTACAGGGCAGATTATGTAATTTTGTGATGTAACAACTTAACAAGTCACACACATGGACAAAACTACCATTCACGTAGGGCGTGTATGTATGCATAATAAGCAAGACTGCGCGATTGATGCAGTCAGCTCGGAGCTCGGGAAACCCCCGTATTTTGTCTAAGCGCGAGCGAGCTTGCAGAGATATACGCCGTGCGACACGTGCGTATCAAGATCAAGTAATATCAAGTAGCTTGATTTCAAGTCAAGAAATAAAAATCTCAAATCAAGTCAAGTCAAGTATGTAAATTGTCACGAGCTTGATTTTTAAGTCAACTCAAATAGTTGGTTAAAATAACAAGCTACTTGACTTGATGAATCTCTATTCATTAGTTAGCGTTTTAGCACATTCAATATTATTCTTTCGTGTTTCTTGTATGAATCCTCGCTACTGACAAATCGATCATTGAGGTGAAATTGCACAGTAGGATAAATCCTCATCTATGATTCAAGAATTTTATGTAGCACGAATGCTTTATATTTTGAGTCGTATCGAAAGTCAACAGTGATGTGTAGGAATGGTTTATGCTTCCGTTATAGGTTTGGCCGACGTGGAATCTCTTCAATCAGAAAAGAGCGCAGCGACTCGGAAAAAGTTGAGAATCCCTGCTTTTTAGATCATATTGAAGTATTTTTGCGAAAACATGATAAATCACTAAATCTTACCGAAAAACATGGTGTTGACACTCAGGATCTAAATATTATACAATATCTTTATGGATATCAAGCTACCACAATTAAGTTGGAAGACAACGAAATGAAAGTCATACCAATGAAACGTGCACTCAGATAGGGATACATACTTTACCTAATGTTATTTCAAATATTTCATATATAGTCCAGAAGGCGTTGAAATAGGATAAATGGCAGATTTATTAATAACTTTATGTATACCGATGAAGCAGTTACCGTTGCTGACATTTCCGAAAGGTTGAGAGTACTTGATAAAAGCATGGTGATAACTAACTCGAGATGAAAATATTGATGTTACAATAAAAGCTCATCAATTGCTCAGGTTTCTAAATTCAAATATCTAGATAGCTCTGAACACAAAAAGGAAACAAATTAATGTTTTTAATTTTCATTTTTAGTAGCATATATTCGTAAAATTTGTTTTCTCTTTGTACAACTTATAGTGCTTTAGTTATAAGAGGCAAAAAAAATCCGGATATGTTTCATCGATTTCAGTAGATATTCAATCACGAATTCATACACATCCATCTATGGTTCAACTTACAAACCTCTAGACATTTATCTTACCTACAGTAGGTATCTATTAATTTCTCAAATTTTTTTATATATAGGAGAAATTTGACCAAAATAACACTTTTTCAACGGTCCGTTTGATCAACATGGCTCCACTTCGGGTTGAAAGGGACATGAATATTTATAAGATAAATACCTATCTCATCGGTATCCCAAATTAGGTAACTGTCATTATAATGCTCAGAAGACCGATACAGAAATGAAAGCTCGCATGGAAATATATAGGACAATGACACAACTTTGTGAAAACTTATACCTTCTATGTTGTATGGAAGTGAACCCTCATAGTCAGAAGTGAGCTTCTTACAAAAATTATAACCAACCGTCTCAACAGTAAATTTGATTTCTACCAGCCCGTGAAGCAGTCCGGATTGTGAAGCGGATATAATACAACGATGTGTATCGTGATACAACGGACCACATTCAATCACTGCGTACGCTTATTGAGAATATGATGTGCCTTTACACCTCTCATTCGTGGACTACCAGAAGGTTTTCGACTCGATCTAGATATGAGTGGTGCTGGAGACAATGACTAAAGCGAGAATTGACTCAAGGCACAAAAACCTGATTGAAGACATTTACAAAAATGCTACATTCCATGTCAAAATTGATGAAAATTCAGCCACAGGGAAGATCACAATATAAAGACAGGCTAGACAGGGAGAATCAATTCCTCCGAAATTATTTACCCTGGCATTAAAAGACATTTTTAAGAACTTGGCCCGGCAGGAAAAACAAATCAATATAGATGGAAGATTCCTTAATCATCTTCGATTCGCTGACGCCATTGTGATCTTGAGCACCAACGGGGAAGAACTTGTTACCATGCTGTGTGAATTGAAGGAACACTCACAGAAAGTAGGACTGCAAATGAATCTCCAAAAGACGAGTTATGAGCTATGTTATGAGTTATGAGAAGTTATCACTTAGCTCATGAATCAATGGCACTGACACCGACACCATAGTTTTCTTATCTCACTAATTTTTAAGAAATATGTCTGTATTAGACAAAGTCTTGGTCTTTTTGAATATTAATTCATAACTGTTATGCAGTGTTTTCGAAGATTGCATCAAAAACTTGGGTTATAACATATTTCAAAATTATTTTATTATAATGATGGTTATTTTAAATTCATTATTGAAAGCAAGTAATTTGAAGAAGATACAAATGCGGCAATTTCAGCACTTTTTTTAATTATTGTCTATTATATGTCTATTTGCAATTTATGTAATGTCATTGAGAAAATGTCCATGATTCGTAATCGGTTTTTAGTTTCATGAAATTCGTTTTCATGAACTAACAATAAAACTAATACCGTTTATATGAGTGATGTAAATAACCGTATATATTACTGACGCAGATAAATATCTAGAAGACATATTTTACATTTTTTTAAAACAAACTCACTTGCAGCCTAGCCGCTTGTTCCTCTGTCGATTCCAGTGCTCTTACTTGCCGCATATACAGTCGTAGAGCATTTAGTCGACTCGTCCGCTTCTCGGGCGTTTCTTTGGCTCTATACTGCCTCATGTACAATTTTGACTTATTTTTTTTTCTATTTCTGTCTGTATCGCACAATTGCGCCTTTTTTTCCTCGCGCTTTTCCTTTTCTTTTTTTAAGCGTCGTTTTCTTTGCGTTGATGTTTCCAGTCGTTTCAGTTTGTTAGTTTTGTTTGTATTCATTTTTATTCCCACGTGTAGCGGATGCTCTTGCCTGAATAGACTGAATACTAACAAACAACAGATGAAAACGGCTGCCTACTGGTTGCTACCGGGAGTTGAGTGACGCAGGCGCGTTAGGTACTACTTAGCGCAAATGCAGGAGAGGAGAAACGCATGGGCATTGAATTAATAACAATCCCAATCCCAATGAGGCCACCAGTATTTCCTTTCGCTTGCCGCTACTTCAACTCTACTCGACTTCGATACAGTAAGTCGCGGTGGCGATGGTGGCGATTCACGTGTAATAACGAAAACGCAATCAGCGACAGTTGCATGTACGATATTGAATAATATGATGACGTTGTAACGTATATCAATATCAATCAACGATGGTGATTGAGAGAACAGTGGAGTGAGGAAGTATAGGAAATTGAAAACATAAAATTATTCCAATCGACAATCAAGTAGATATATATTAATTTTATTTTCAGGATACAGCTAAGGAAAAATGTACTCATTTTATAGTTTCTTTAATAATAAATATCACGCTCGTTTTCTCAATGTGAAAGCAGTTGTTCGAAAATGTCGATTCATATTCTTATTTTTAGTTGTATTTACCCCCGAAATAATAGACGATTTTAGGGTATGGAAAGTTAACTGCCAAGTGCAGGAGTCGATTTACTATCGACTTTTTAGGGTTCCGTACCCAAAGGGTAAAAACGGAACCCTATGATTTCGCTGTATGTCCGACCGTCTGTCTGTCACCAGGCTGTATCTCAAGAACCGCGATAGCTAGACAGTTGAAATTTTATTACATCGTCTACACTCTACAGATACACGCAATCGCGAATGAAAAAATCCATCAATAATAAAAGAGGTTACGGCACGCGGTGTTCCCAAGCGGTCACCCATCCAAGTACTGACCGCGCCCGACGCTGCTTGGCTTCAGAGATCAACTCAACTCAACTCAAAAATATTTATTTAAAAATTATATACAAACAGATTTACAAACATAATATAACAATACAGAAAAGAAATTAATTAATACTATTACATAATTATGCTTTTACAATTTGTCATTTTGTTTACAATTCCTGCTTTAAATAAAAGCTTACAATGTAAATTTTTATTATTATGTGGCTCGTTAGAGCCTTGCACTAGTTCAGCTATTCAGAAATTATTGTTGTTTTACAAATTTAGAAAGAATATTTACAGGAAAACAAAGATTAAAAACCTGCTTCAGAAAATTGAATGTTAATACTAATTAACTGTTAAATTTGGAAAATTATTTTGATATTTTCTTAAAAATTGGGAGGTTTTGATAAGGCAACGTATGTCTATGTTCCTTATCAATGTTATTAACTCTAATTCGAGTTATATTTTTTGTTATATCGTTGACATTTAGCTGATTCTCATAGAAATTGGATGACATACGATTAATGTGGTCCCGAATAGTGGCTACCCTTGCTAGTCGATGAAGTTCCTCAATACGTGTGTATATGTTTTTATTGGTTATCAATCTTAACATTTTATTTTGGAATGACTGCAGCGGCCGAAGAGGCCAGGGTCTTAGATGGCACCAGGCTGGTGATGCGTACGTTATGATTGGCCTAATTATGGAGGTATAGATGAGTCGTTTATTTTTTGTATTCAGCTTGCTTTTCTTGCTCATTAGAGAATATAGGGATCTATTAACAGCATACGCTTTGCCAAGGGAATTGGATATGTGTTTTTTAAAGTTCAGTCTTTTGTCTAACTCTATTCCAAGGTATTTAACGGACTCTTTTGGTTTGATAATATGGCTGTTTACTTTTAAGGGAGTAATTATTTTATTATTAGTCGATTTTCTACTAAAAATTATTTGTTCTGTTTTCTGATCATTCATAGTTATCTTCCATTTTTTGTAATATTCGTTTATTTTGATTAAATGATTTCTTAAAAGGAAATTTGATGCTTGCGCATAGTGTGAATGGGTGTAAACAGCCGTATCATCGGCAAAAAGAGCAATTTTTGTATTTGGATACTCCGGAAAATCTTGAATGAATATGTTAAAGAGTGTGGGTCCAAGGACTGATCCCTGTGGTACTCCAGCTTTTATTTGTTTAAGATTGGATAAAGATTGACCAATTTTCACGGAAAAGGTTCTATTTGTTAAATAAGAATATACTAATTTAATGATATATTGCGGGAATTTGAGTTGAATCATTTTGTATATCAGTCCTATAACCCACACTCTGTCGAATGCTTTTTCTATATCCAGAAAAACCATTACCGTGTTCTTTTTCAAATTAAAGTTTTGTATTATGTCAGTTACAATTCTGGTTATTTGCTGTACTGTATTATGTTTTTCCTTGAAACCAAATTGATGATTGTCTCGCATGTTGATTTTTTTAATTATTTTTTTTAGACGATCCAGAATTATTTTTTCAGTTAATTTACTGACCATTGACAACAAACTTATTGGTCGATAACTATTCGGAGTATTTGGATCTTTTCCCGTTTTCGGAATGGGGAAACCTATTGCTTTTTTCCAACTGTTTGGCCAATATTGATGTTTTAAAATAGCATTAATAATATACATAAGTTGCGCTATGGCTTTTTTACTTAAGTTTTTAATAAGTTTGTTGTCAATTTCGTCGTAGCCTGGCGCTTAGTTATTTGGGAGTTTTTTAATGAATTTTGATAGTTCGGTTGGGTTTGTTAACATGAATTGACAGTCCTTTTCATTAAAGTGATAATTTTTCGCGATGTATTCGAGCACAGTATGTTTTATCTCTTTTTGAGCATCGTCGTCGTCCGCACCTATGTCATGTATTTGTTGATAAGTTTCGGACAATAGCTCAGCCTTTTGTCTGTCCGTAATGTAATTGATTGAGTTATGAATAAGTGTGGGAATATTAGAAGGTTCTTTTCTAAGTATTTTACTCATTTTCCATAGAGTCGAGTTTGTTGGGCTTAAGTTTTCTAATTTTTTGTTCCAAGCATTATTGCGAAAAGTACTGATTTGAGATCTGACGAGATCTGGCATTTTCAGCGTGGTATGGCCGTAACCGAACGTTTTTGCCTTTTTATTACATCGTTCACAGGTATACGCAATCGCAAATGAAAAGATCCATCAATCATAAAAGAGGTTACGGCACGCGGTGTTCCCAAGCGGTCACCCATCCAAGTACTGACCGCGCCCGACGCTGCTTGGCTTCGGAGATCAACACAACTCAAAAATATTTATTTAAAAATTATACACAAACAGATTTACAAACATATATAACAATACAGAAAAGAAATTAATACTATTACACATGTTTTTGCAATTTGTCGTTTTGTTTACAATTCCTGCTTTAAACAAAAGCTTACAATGTAAATTTTTATTATTATGTGACTCGTTAGAGCCTTGAACTAGTTCAGCTATTCAGAAATTATTGTTGTTTTATAAATTTAGAAAGAATATTTACAGGAAAACAAAGATTAAAAACCTGCTTTAGAAAATTGAATGTTAATATGCCTAATTAACTGTTAAATTTGGAAAATTATTTTGATATTTTTTTAAAAATTGGGAGGTTTTGATAAGGCAACGTATGTCTATGTTCCTTATCAATATTATTAACTCTAATTCGAGTTATATTTTTTGTTATATCGTTGACATTCAGCTGATTCTCATAGAAGTTGGATGACATACGATTAATGTGGTCCCGAATAGTGGCTACCCTTGCTAGTCGATGAAGTTCCTCAATACGTGTGTATATGTTTTTATTGGTTATCAATCTTAACATTTTATTTTGGAATGACTGCAACGAGTGCAACGCAACGGCCGAAGAGGACAGGGTCTTAGATGGCACCAGGCTGGTGATGCGTACGTTATGATTGGCCTAATTATGGAGGTATAGATGAGTCGTTTATTTTTTGTATTTAGCTTGCTTTTCTTGCTCATTAGAGAATATAGGGATCTATTAACAGCATGCGCTTTGCCAAGGGAATTGGATATGTGTTTTTTAAAGTTCAGTCTTTTGTCTAACTCTATTCCAAGGTATTTAACGGACTCTTTTGGTTTGATAATATGGCTGTTTACTTTTAAGGGAGTAATTATTTTATTATTAGTCGATTTTCTACTAAAAATTATTTGTTCTGTTTTCTGATCATTCATAGTTATCTTCCATTTCTTGTAATATTCGTTTATTTTGATTAAATGATTTCGTAAAAGGAAATTTGATGCTTGCGCATAGTATGAATGGGTGTAAACAGCCGTATCATCGGCAAAAGGAGCAATTTTTGTATTTGGATACTCCGGAAAATCTTGAATGAATATGTTGAAAAGTGTGGGTCCAAGGACTGATCCCTGTGGTACTCCAGCTTTTATTTGTTTAAGATTGGATAAAGATTGACCAATTTTCACGAAAAGGTTCTATTTGTTAAATAAGAATATACTAATTTAATGATATATTGCGGGAATTTGAGTTGAATCATTTTGTATATCAGTCCTATAACCCACACTCTGTCGAATGCTTTTTCTATATCCAGAAAAACCTTTACCGTGTTCTTTTTCAAATTAAAGTTTTTTATTATGTCAGTTACAATTCTGGTTATTTGCTGTACTGTATTATGTTTCTCCTTGAAACCTAATTGATGATTGTCTCGCATGTTGATTCTTTTAATTATTTTTTTTAGACGATCCAGTATTATTTTTTCAGTTGATTTACTGACCATTGACAACAAACTTATTGGTCGATAACTATTCGGAGTATATGGATCTTTTCCCGGTTTGGGAATGGGGAAAACTATTGCTTTTTTCCAACTGTTTGGCCAATATTGATGTTTTAAAATAGCATTAATAATATACATAAGTTGTACTATGGCTTTTTTACTTAAGTTTTTTGTCAATTTCGTCGTAGCCTGGCGCTTTGTTATTTGGGAGTTTTTTAATGAATTTTGATAGTTCGGTTGGGTTTGTTAACATGAATTGACAGTCCTTTTCTTTAAAGTGATAATTTTTCGCGATGTATTCGAGAACAGTATGTTTTATCTCTTTTTGAGCATCGTCGTCGTCCGCACCTATGTCATGTATTTGTTGATAAGTTTCGGACAATAGCTCAGCCTTTTATCTGTCCGTAATGTAATTGATTGAGTTATGAATAAGTGTGGGAATATTAGAAGGTTCTTTTCTAAGTATTTTACTCATTTTCCATAGAGTCGAGTTTGTTGGGCTTAAGTTTTCTAATTTTTTGTTCCAAGCATCATTGCGAAAAGTACTGATTTGTCTTCGTATTTCTGATGTTAGTAAGTTCATTCTACGTTTGTCTGTAATGTCTTGATTAACTTGCCATTTTTTTCTTATTTTATTTCTACTTTTAATTAGATTGATTATGTCGTCCGGAATTTTGTCTGGTGATTGTTCATATTTTATTTTGTTAGTTGTTTTGTTTCTGGCTTCAATGAGTATTTTTGTGAATATATTAACCTCGATTTCTAATTCTTCTTTCGATTGTATATCATTGTTAATGTTTATAGCCCTATCTACGAGCGACCTATATTTGTTCCAGTCGGTTTGTCTATAATTGAAAACTGTTTTTTGCGTTTTGTCTCTTGGTAATCCTTTAAGACAGAATACAACTGGATTATGATCGGAGTTCAATTCTGGTTGAGAAATTGGTTGCGTAATATTATTGACGTGTTTATTTAAAATTAAGTCTATAGTTGTAGGTGTTGTGTTATTTGTAGGAAAATTAGTAGGACTATTTGTGAAGAACAAGTTACAATCACCGCTATTGTTTATGAAGTTAAATAAGGTGTTTCCGTTAGTATTATTACTATTGCAGTTCCAAAAGTTGTGTTTAGCATTTAAGTCTCCAATAACAAGTACTTTACGGCCGGTATTGAACAAGCGATTTAGGCAGTTTATTGAGAATTTGTTTGTCGGGCTATTGTAAGCTGAAATTATGGTTATATTGTTGGCAATTTGGATCCCTACAGTCTCCAGTGAGCAATTGACAGGCTGTAAACAGGTATAAGAAATTCCCAGTCTAACAAGAATAGCCACCCCCCCGTAACCTTCATGACCATTTTGCCGGTCTTTCCTTATTACTTTATATCCCTTAATTTTAAATTTATGACTAGGCTTTAGTTTTGTTTCATTAATTAACATAATATCTATTTTAGGGTGTTTTAAAAAATGTAAGAGCTCCTGAGTTTTAATTTTAACTCCATTTGAATTCCACGTGCACATTTTATAATTAGAGTCCATTATTTTCTAGGTTCATGATAAAATCTGAGAAAATTTGAAATGATTATTGGCTTTATCTAACTTTGAATTTAACTATTTAAGCGCTGATAAAAATTTATTAATGTTGATATGGCTATTTAACTTATCAAATTCATTTTTTTAGTTCATTGAAATTGGGCTCACCAGTTTGCACATTTGGATAGGAACGAGTATTTTGTTCACTCACACTTTGTTTTGGTTTTCTTTTCTCCCACTGGTTTACAGCTGGAACTGGAGCTAGGATGTACGTCACAGAACTCGTTAGAGTTTTTGGGTTATTTACCGGTTTTCTTCCTCGAACAATTTTTTGATATACGGGACATCCGTCGTTATTAGCGGGATGATCCTCGTTGCAGTTTGTTTTTGTACAATCTTTCGTTAAGTGTTCCTTGGCACACTTTAAGCACACTGGTTTCGAATGGCAATTTGAAGTCGCATGTCCCCATAATTGGCATCGATGGCATTGTATGACCTGTTTCTTATTTAGTCTAGTCAAATAGAATTTCGTGTGGTTGATTATGTATACTGACTTTCGTAAGGATTTAAGCGTTGTTTGATTGTCAATTATTACCATGTATAGTGGATTCCTAGTTCCTTTCATTTGATAAACTTCTTTAGCCATTATCTTATATGTTTCCGCAAGTTCTTGTGAAGTTACACTTGTTTCCGGTTTATTATCTAGACCGTGTAGAACAAATGAATGTGTTTTTTCAGTTTTTATAACTACTGAAGCTGTAAAATTCTACTTAATCAGCTTCTAAAGCAACTTTAATTTTTTTTAAATCATTTTCGTTCTCCATGAAAACATTTGTTTTGTCTTTTCCATATTTTATGTGAAATTTACCTTCTGCAATAATTGCGATATTTATGATTTTTCAAGTGTCCGTGTAGTACAATCGGTGGTGGTTTTACATTTTCATTGGAGCTTACATTTTGCCTCGGTTTTTCAGCTTCGCTTTCATTTTCATATTCTACACAGTTTGTATCCATATCGTTGACTTCGTGTTCGTTTTCGGAAAGTACTTCGTACTTATTTCTTGTTTGAATTTCGGTAGTTTGTTTGCCTAGTTTGGGAAGTTTCCTTGTAAAAGGATGTGTAATCTCCTCATTATGTGAATCATGGATTCTAGGCCGTTTCTTATGAATTTGAAATTTCGATATCATTTTTCGGAGGCTTCAGAGATCTGACGAGATCTGGCACTTTCAGCGTGGTATGGTCGTAACCGAACGTTTTAGTCATTTTAATTATCACAGCGTCTACAGATACATGCAATCGCGAATGAAAAGATCCATCAATAATAAAAGAGGTTACGGCACGAGGTGTTCCCAAGCGGTCACCCATCCAAGTACTGACCGCGCCCGACGCTGCTTGGCTTCAGAGATCTGACGAGATCTGGCATTTTCAGCGTGGTATGGTCGTAACCGAACGTTTTAGTCATTTTATTACATCTTCTACAGATACACGCAATCGCGAATGAAAAGATCCATCAATAATAAAAGAGGTTACGGCACGCAGTGTTCCCAAGCGGTCACCCATCCAAGTACTGACCACGCCCGACGCTGCTTGGCTTTAGATATCTGACGAGATCTTCTTCAACGTCAACAAAACTTTATTTACACATTATATATACAATTATAATTTTTATGAAATATGTTTCTAACCTAAGTATTATGTCAATTTCGGCATTTTCAGCGTGATATGGTCGTAACCGAAAGTTTTAGTCATTTTATTACATCGTCTATAAATACACGCAATCGCGAATGAAAAGATCCATCAATAATAAAAGAGGTTACGGCACGCGGTGTTCCCAAGCGGTCACCCATCCAAGTACTGACCGCGCTTGACGCTGCTTGGCTTCAGAGATCTGAAGAGATCTTCAACTTCAACAGAATTTTATTTACAATATTATTTACAGAATAAATGAGTTATGACATAATGTAAACAACCTAAGATTACTAACTTATGCTAATTTTCATTGTTCATTTTTCAATATACATACTACGACGAGATCTGGCATTTTCAGCGTGGTATGGTCGTAACCGAACGTTTAAGTCATTTTATTACATCGTCTACATATACACGCAATCGCGAATGAAAAGATTCATCAATAATAAAAGAGGTTACGGCACACGGTGTTCCCAAGCAGTCACCCATCCAAGTTAGAGTTCAGCGTAATACCTAGTCCAGAGATCAGTTCCAGTTCCTAGTTCAGGTCCATAGTCCATAAGAGAGCGCGCCGTGATGTACTCGTTGAACTGTTTTTGGGAACGGGAACCGATCACTATCGATCGAGTCTCGAGTCCAGTCCAGTCTGTCAAAGCATTAGTACAACGAGTAGCGAGTGGGATTTACAGAAATAGGCTTGTCTTTTCTTTTAGATACAACTAGTCAATTAGATCCATTCGTTTCAGTTCAGTACAAAAGTTCACAAAAATAAAAATTTTATTGCTGAACTGGTCGGACTAGAACATAAACGGTAAAATCATAATCCAAACAAATTGAAAATTGGACTGGTAGGCGTACCTGTTCCAAATATTGTTCCGGACCAGTTCCACTAGTCCAACCTCTAGGACCTGTTCCAAAGGATCAGTTCCAGTTCGCGTTAGCCATCTCTAATCCAAGTACTGACCGCGCCAGACGCTGCTTGGCTTCAGAGATCTGACGAGATGTTGAACTACAACATGATTTTATTTACAAAATTATTTACAGAATAAATGTGTTATGACATAATGTAAACAGCCTAAGATTACTTATGCTAATTTACATTGTTCATTCTTCTTGGCGCACAAATGAGTAATGGAGCTCAAGTGAGCGATATAACCCTAAACGGTCGTTTTATATTCAACTCAAAATTTAAAAACATTTATATACAATTATTTAAAATTGGATACATTATCATAAAAAAGAATAGTTTTATGTTCGGAAAAGTTATATCAATAATTAAATGAGTATTAAAATTTTGAACTTACCGAACAGAATACCGATCCGAAGATTAGATCAGATCGGGCAACGCGGTGCGTTAATATGTTTCATTTTGACAAAGGTACATAGGTGAGCTCCATTATCCTTCTTCTTCTTAAGGAGCCGTCTCTCTACGGAGGTTGGCTATCATTAAGGCTATTCTGGTTTTTGACACGGCAGCTCTGAACAACTGTAGGGATGTGTAGCCAAACCATTCTCTCAAGTTTTTCAACCACGATGTTCTTCTTCGACCTGCTGAGCGTTTGCCATATACTTTCCTCTGCTTTATAAGTTGTAACATGGCATATCTTTCCCCTAGCATGACATGACCGAAATATTCCAGTTTCCATGATGTCTAGCATTTCTTTCCGTTTATTTACTCGTATCAGAACTTGTCTATTGGTGATAGGTTGCGTTCAGGATATATTCAGTATGCGACGATATATCCACAGTTCTAAGGACTCCAGTCGTTTCATTGAGGCTTTGTTGATCGTCCAGGCCTCTGACCCGTACAGTAAGACTGGTTATACATAGCATTTCGCTATTCTGAGGCTGAGTGGTAAATTCAGATCCCTATTACTATATAGTGATCTCATCTTAAAGAATGCATTTCTAGCCATCTCTATTCTTGAGTTGATCTCTTGCGTTTGGTAATGATTTTCATTTATCCATGCACCAAGGTATTTATATTTAGAATATTTAGATACTCTTTCGATTACTGTTTTATTTATGACTATGTTTGCGTCGATTAGAGATTGTTTGCTTATTACCATGTACTTGGTCTTTCTGATGTTCATACTGAGGCCATGTTCGTTGCTGACTTGATTTATGTTCTTTGGAAGTGTTTGTAGGTCAGTTACATTATCGGCTAAAATTAGTGTGTCGTCTGCATATCGGATGTTAAAAATGCACTTTCCATTTACAATTAATCCGGCGGTGGTATTTGAGAGGGCTTTCTTAAAGATATTTTCAGAGTAGTAGGTGAAGTGGCTCCGTAGCTCAGTGGTCAGTGCGTTGGACTACTGAACAGAAGCTCGACGGATCAAATCCCGGCCGAACCAACGAATTAATGTGGAGCCACCTCTCGGAAGGCAATGGCAAACCACCGAGTAGTGTTCTGCCTTGTAAAGCCTCTCTATAAAGACGTTCGGAACCGTCGTAAAACTGTAGGTCCCTTCTATTCGTGTATCACTGTATCACGCACAACACGAATAGTTGCAGAGAGGTTGCCTACGCCCGAAACAGGGTAAGGCACTTGAAGAAGAGGTGAATAGTAGGGGGGGCAGTATACAGCCTTGTCTGACCGCTTTTATAGCTTGAATTTCTTCTGATAATTCCCTCTCCATTTGGACCACGGACGTGTGCTGCCCATATAAGTTTCAAATTATTCTGATATCTTGACTGTCAAGTTCGCTATCTTTTAGAAGGGTGATGTCGAACTTTGTCAAATACCTTTTCATAATCTATGAATCCAAGATATATGTCTTTTTTCATGTCTAACTGTTTTTGTATAAGCACATTCATTACAAATAGGGCTTTTTTTGTGCCCATTTCATTGCGAAATCCAAATTCATTTTCGCTCATATCTGATTCTTACTTTTTGTATATCCGATTATGTATTATCTTGAGAAATACCTCCATTACCCAATGAGTGCTATTCCCACTGCTTACCCTACCTTTGTAAGCTTACAAGCAGCGACTTACCTGCCTATGACATGGGGCAATCTATGAGAAACTCAGGGCAGACCATTCGACTCCAGAGTATGTATCCAGGACCTTCCAAATACTAATGAATGTGCATGACTAATCGTTATTAGCTTGGTTGATACTAGACGAAATCGCCCACATTTGTAACGGTCGCGGTACCGCCGCCGAGATTCAACACATAAACATCGAACTTAACTCTTAACTTATTGTTTGCTCCGAATAACAGAACATTAATGCGTTAATAAATCTATCCGGTGTTTTCGATCTCTTCGAAAGGTTATTGTATTGTAGGTTCTCATGTTTCATTTTCAATGGAATGTTTCCAATAATTTTGTATTCATCATTACTTCCAAAAAAACATTAAGAACATAAGGTTTTTTTTTGCATTTACTCATATAACGTTTTTCTCTCATGTGTTGTTGTAGGAATGAAGTAATTAGATAATAATTGTTAGAATTTTAGGCTGGAAATGTGAGCAAATATAATACTTAATACACTTGATTGTCTTTATTAACGATAAACTATTCTGGAACATACAACACGAATACAATCAGGAATATTGAAAATGGAGAATATTTAATTCTTGATAATAATATAATATAGACCGATCGTCACGGGGATTCAGTTGAGACTGATGTTAACCGCTGACTGGCGCTGACAACGCAAAATACTGAAAGTACCTACCTGATGTCATAAAACTGACCCTTCTTTGCATCTTTCTGTACGATGACTGCAAATTTTAGATTATAATATTATCTACGTAAGACTCGATCCAGCTTGAAACAATTCAAAGTTGATTTTTTTTATTCAACACTTTCTAAATCGTTCACAGGGGGCTATTCGATTATCTAAAATGGTCAATTCTAAATGATACTTTTACGGAAATTGATCTAGGATAGTTTAATCTATTTCTGTAAGTGTATTCTTTAATTCAAATCAACTACTAATTTATTTGAAGGAGGTTTGTGGTTGCAGAAATCCTTCAAATCTAGTTTTTTCCATACACACCTTTCAAAAGGCCTTAGAAGGATGAATGTTGGATATGTTGTTCATAATTAATTTCCACGTATATTGTGATTGTCTTTCATGGACCTTCTGGCTACTCCTTTACCTAGAGTTTTTATAGAATTTTCTCAAGTGTTTATAGGTTTGTTTTGCCTCAAGAACATCCCCAGATAATAAATTTCAGTTCATTTGGGCTGATGGAAGCTACTGGAGATGCTAAAATGTATCCTACAATATGTAGTATATTAAAAATGTTCGTGCAGAACATATAAAACGAATTTAAAAACCACTCTCGCGCCACACTGTACACTTTCAATGCGATTCAATAGTGTATTATTTTCGGGGAAAATACGACTTTAAGTTTGGGAAACACAGGTATAGATGCAAAAGCCTATTGATAAGCATCGCTGATGCTATTTCCAAGAAAATTTTTTCGGTCTCAATCCTCAGAACAAACGCTACGTTCTCTCGAGAGTCGGCCGGGCAAAAACAGATAAAAGAGATATCAGACAGCGTTACATACGAGGAAATTATTTTAATTCCTCTCGAGAAGTGCGTGAGAATGGCAAGCGCATGCTACACTCCTGATTTTTTCGACATCATGGACCGACACCGAAGATTAATGTTGGTGGTATCTGCGGATGGATCTGTGGGCCGTCTCAGTTATGCACTATTGTTCCTGGCTAGATAGAAGCAGTACTGCCATCTGCAGGTCCGAATCCAGTGAAAATATTCCTAAGTATATAAAAGAATTAAACGCTAGTATTGTTACAAGGAACGATGTTTCACAAAGACTATAAAGTTAACTACCTTTAGTACCTATATCTTCTCATTAACGAACCTACTTTTTATCCTCATTACTACTATATTTTACATTTAGTTGTTGATTCTTGTAAAAAAAAAACTCAAATAGTTTTGAACAGCCAATTTCTATCGAATATTCGCTTTTTCCTTTCGAGATTGTGTTTTAAAAAAAGAGCACACCTCTTTCTTCTGCCCAAATATACGGGTTAATAAGTTTTTTGACATAACCATCGAACTTCAAAATGTATGTAAAATAGGAGATGTATATACAGTGTACACTCTCCATTATGCGCTCATAATATTTCGAATAATCAATTACTTAGTTTTATTTTATGAAGATGATCATTTCGACAACCTTATCAAAAGCAATTTTATAAATAGGGGACAAAAATTGTAAAGTAAAATTTCTACAATGTCATAATCAATTTAATCCTGAAAATTTTCAAAACAGTTGCAAATTTCGCTAGTATTCGATCAATTATCAATGATATTTCAATCGACTCTAATATAAAACTGAGTTGAATACAGCACAGGTGAAAACAGTATATATATATATATATATATATATATATATATATATATATATATATATATATATATATATATATAAATATTATTTATTTGAATTGTTGTTGCCTATGAAATATTTTTAACTTTTTGATAATTATTAGCAATAACAGGCTTGGTGAATCTCAACAATCAAATATTTTAAACCTGTTTTGTACATAACGTGGGTGAAGGTTTCTGTGGTTCCCTTCCCATCTAATATCAACAGACCTGACTGTTGATATTGGACTAAATAGCACGTAATTAATAACTGAAGACGACCATAGCAGTAATGAACAAATTTTGAAAAAAAGATAAATAGTACCCTATTCTTTGACTTTTCAAAATCAAAATAATTTGAACCTATATCGAACATTACGTGGGTAAATGTTTCCCTTACCATCTAATAATAACAAATTTGAATGTTAATATTGGACCGAATAGCACGTAATAAATAACAGAGAACGGCCACAGCCGAAAAATTTTGATGAAACATAGTAGTCTTTTTTAACTATTCTAATTGTTTCAAATCAATAAATGTCAAAGAAATTTCAATTTTTCAAAAGTTTTGAAAAAGCCACGAATGTCGTGGCGAAACGTCAACTTTTTAATAAAATCGAGTTTTTTGAGATTCACCAAGCCTGTTATTGCTAATAGTATATATATATAGTAGCAGAAATTTTCCTAAACAATTTCGAAAAAGTTATACACGATCACGCTATGAACAAAAATTTCGTTTATTGGTTCAGATATGTAGATGATATTTTAGTATGTTTTAAGGGCTCGGATAGACAATTGAAAATAATAGAAAATTTCATCATTTGACTACACCCAAAAATTCAATTTACAACAGAAATAGAGAAGGACACTTCACTCAATTTCTTAGATTTAACAATTCGTAATCATAACAACAAACATGATTCTTCATTATATCACTGATATCACAATACACAATCCGTGTAATCATCCATTTCAACACAAATTAGCAGCTTATAATAGTCAGATACATTGCCTCTTTATACCACTTTCTCAAGAAAGTTTCAACATAGAAATTAATATAATCAAGCAGATAGCAGTCAATAATGGGTATGATCCAAACATAATAGGCAAAATAATGAGGAAGAAAAATCATAGAATGGAAATTTCACAATTATTCCCATTGATCAAAGCAGAAGGAATTAAATATAAAAGTTTAACTTATATCGGCAAAGCTTCCAACAAATTACAACCCTTTTTCTCTAATCTAGATTTCAATTTAGCATTCAGAACAAGAAATAGTCTAGGAAAATACATAAAAAACAGCAAGTCAAAAATAGATAAGCTCAGTAAATCGGGAGTTTATAAACTTACAAAAAAAACAGGATTACTGAACACAGGCGAAGTTACATACCTAAATCATAACGAAGATTCAATTTATGCCAGACATTCAATAGAAGAGAAACATGACTTAAATTCGGATTTCCAAATTCTACATCTCGGAACAAAAGGTTCAGAATTGAATCTTAAGGCGCGTTTTCCTCCACCTTTGCCAGTCGCCGCGAACTGCGACCGAGTAGCGGCGAACAATTCGTCGAGACATCTCCAATGCATTTTAAATCATCCTGTTTTCCTAGCCGCTACTCAGTCGCGACTACCAGCGTCCGGTCGCCGTTCGTCCAGTAGCTGCTCATATTCGGAAGGGGTGCCGCGATAAATTCGTCGACGAAAGTTAGTTTTGTTTGGATTAGAACGCGTGAAAAAACGTGAGTAATTGGAGATTTCACACGATTATAGGATGGTTTCGCAAGGTCATCTTCTATGAGCAGCAGTACGTAGTTATATTGATGCCGGGAAATTCGGAAAAACTCTTTAAATTTTGATTCGTTATCTGTCAGGTGGTTCTGGATTAATATTGCCTGAAATCCTTCCGATCGTCTATTTCGGAACATTGCTAATTCTTCGCTTCTCTGTTTTTCAGATTCTAACGTTAACAAGAGAAGCAGATTTTCCTCCTGCACTTGATAATTTAATAGCATTGCAATTAATGATTTTTTTGAAATATTCATTTTTCTTGTGCTGAACAGACCAGAACGAGGGACAAATACTGATTGACGCAGGCTAGCGAGTCGCATTCGTCGGCGACTGGCGAAGGTGGAGGAAAACGCGCCGGAATGAATAGGTCGCAGCTACTCAGTCGCTGTTCGCGGCGACTGGCGAAGGTGGAGGAAAACGCGCCTTTATGGAAACTTTAGAAATTAATAGGCATAAAAATTCCCAGAAGTTACTCAACAACCAATTGGATCTGAACAGCTCCCCCTTCTTAACCTTTTCAATGAACGAAGGTAGTTTGGTCTTAGAATCCCAGAATGGATTTTCTAAATTTATAATTGTAGTTTGCAAAGCTTGTATTAGATATTTTAGTTTTCGTTTGAAATTCGCGCCTGAAGAAGCTGTAGTGTCAACGAAACGCGTTGTGCAAATGTTGTTGTTTTATTATATGTGAAAATCAGAGTTTCATTTCTCAAACATGTATATATATATATATATATATATATATATATATATAGATATATATATATATATATAATATATATATATATATATATATATATATATATATATATATATATATATATATATATATATATATATAATCTATATATATATATATATATATATATATATATATATATATATATATATATATATATATATATATATATATATATATATATATATATATATATATATATATATATATATATATATATATATATATATATATATATATATACATGTTTGAGAAATGAAACTCTGATTTTCACATATAATAAAACAACAACATTTGCACAACGCGTTTCGTTGACACTACAGCTTCTTCAGGCGCGAATTTCAAACGAAAACTAAAATATCTAATACAAGCTTTGCAAACTACAATTATAAATTTAGAAAATCCATTCTGGGATTCTAAGACCAAACTACCTTCGTTCATTGAAAAGGTTAAGAAGGGGGAGCTGTTCAGATCCAATTGGTTGTTGAGTAACTTCTGGGAATTTTTATGCCTATTAATTTCTAAAGTTTCCATAAAGGCGCGTTTTCCTCCACCTTCGCCAGTCGCCGCGAACAGCGACTGAGTAGCTGCGACCTATTCATTCCGGCGCGTTTTCCTCCACCTTCGCCAGTCGCCGACGAATGCGACTCGCTAGCCTGCGTCAATCAGTATTTGTCCCTCGTTCTGGTTCTGTTTCAGCACAAGAAAAATAAATATTTTCAAAAAAAATCATTAATTGCAATGCTATTAAATTATCAAGTGCAGGAGGAAAATCT
Source organism: Cynegetis impunctata (assembly GCA_030704885.1). NCBI lineage: Eukaryota > Metazoa > Arthropoda > Insecta > Coleoptera > Coccinellidae > Cynegetis > Cynegetis impunctata. Next base: position 148,239 of record JARQZK010000839.1, read on the forward strand.
GCTTCTCTTGTTAACGTTTAGAATCTGAAAACAGAGAAGCGAAGAATTAGCAATTGTTCCGAAATAGACGATTGGAAGGATTTCAGGCAATATTAATCCAGAACCACCTGACAGATAACGAATCAAAATTTAAAGAGTTTTTCCGAATTTCCCGGCATCAATATAACTACGTTACTGCTGCTCATTAGAAGATGACCTTGCGAAAACCATCCTATAATCGTGTGAAATCTCCAATTACTCACGTTTTTTCACGCGTTCTAATCCAAACAAAACTAACTTTCGTCGACGAATTTATCGCGGCACCCCTTCCGAATATGAGCAGCTACTGGACGAACGGCGACCGGACGCTGGTAGTCGCGACTGAGTAGCGGCTAGGAAAACAGGATGATTTAAAATGCATTGGAGATGTCTCGACGAATTGTTCGCCGCTACTCGGTCGCAGTTCGCGGCGACTGGCAAAGGTGGAGGAAAACGCGCCTTAAAATTTAATTTTGAACCTTTTGTTATGAGATGTAGAATTTGGAAATCCGAATTTAAGTCATGTTTCTCTTCTATTGAATGTCTGGCATAAATTGAATCTTCGTTATGATTTAGGTATGTAACTTCGCCTGTGTTCAGTAATCCTGTTTTTTTTTGTAAGTTTATAAACTCCCGATTTACTGAGCTTATCTATTTTTGACTTGCTGTTTTTTATGTATTTTCCTAGACTATTTCTTGTTCTGAATGCTAAATTGAAATCTAGATTAGAGAAAAAGGGTTGTAATTTGTTGGAAGCTTTGCCGATATAAGTTAAACTTTTATATTTAATTCCTTCTGCTTTGATCAATGGGAATACTTGTGAAATTTCCATTCTATGATTTTTCTTCCTCATTATTTTGCCTATTATGTTTGGATCATACCCATTATTGACTGCTATCTGCTTGATTATATTAATTTCTATGTTGAAATTTTCTTGAGAAAGTGGTATAAAGAGGCAATGTATCTGACCTATTATAAGCTGCTAATTTGTGTTGAAATGGATGATTACACGGATTGTTGTATTGTGATATCGGTGATATAATGAAAGAATCATGTTTGTTGTTATGATTACGAATTGTTAAATCTAAGAAATTGAGTGAAGTGTTTTTCTCTTTTTCTATTGTAAATTGTATTTTTGGGTGTAGTGAGATGATAAAATTTTCTATTTTTTTTATTTGTCTATCAGAGCTCTTAAAACATACTGAAATATCATCTACATATCTGAACCAATAAACGAAATTTTTGTTTATAGCGTGCTCGTGTATAACTTTTTCGAGATTGTTTAGGAAAATTTATGCTACTATATATATATATATATATATATATATATATATAAATATATATATATATATATATATATATTTATATATATATATAATATATATATATATATATATATATATATATATATATATATATATATAACTTTTTTGATAACTATTAGCAATAACAGGCTTGGTGAATTCTCAAAAAACTCGATTTTATTCAAAAAGTTGACGTTTCGCCACGAACATTCGTTGGCTTTTTTCAAAACTTTTTGAAAAATTGAAATTTCTTTGACATTTATTGATTTGAAACAATTAGGAATAGTTAAAAAGGACTACTATGTTTCATCAAAATTTTTTCGGCTGTGGCCGTTCTCTGTTTATTTATTACGTGCTATATTCGGTCCAATATTAACATTTTCAAATTTGTTATTATTAGATGGTAAGGGAAACATTTATCCACGTAATGTTTCGATATAGGTTCAAATTATTTTGATTTGAAAAGTCAAAGAATAGCGGTACTATTTATCTTTTTTTCAAAAATTTGTTCATTACTGCTATGGTCGTCTTCAGTTATTAATTACGTGCTATTTAGTCCAATATCAACAGTCAGGTCTGTTTTGATATTAGATGGAAGGGAACCACAGAAACCTTCAACCCACGTTATGTACAAAACAGGTTTAAAATATTTGATTGTTGAGATTTCACCAAGCCTGTTATTGCTAATAATTATCAAAAAGTTAAAAAAATATTTCATAGGGCAAACAACAATTCAAATAAATAATATTTATATATATATATATATATATATATATATATATATATATATATATATATATATACATATATATATATATATATATATATATATATACTGTTTTTACCTGTGCTGTATTTCAACTCAGTTTTATATTTAGAGTCGATTTGAAATATCATTGATAATTGATCGAATACTAGCGAAATTTGCAACTGTTTTGAAAATTTTCAGGATTAAATTGATTATGACATTGTAGAAATTTTACTTTACAATTTTTGTCCCCTATTTTAAAAATTGCTTTTGATAAGGTTGTCGAAATGATCATCTTCATAAAATAAAACTAAGTAATTGATTATTCGAAATATTATGAGCGCATAATGGAGAGTGTACACTGTAATATACATCTCCTATTTTTAGCATACATTTTGAAGTTCGATGGTTATGTCAAAAAACTTATTAACCCGTATATTTTGGGCAGAAGAAAGAGGTGTGCTCTTTTTTTTAAAACACAATCTCGAAAGGAAAAAGCGAATATTCGATAGAAATTGGCTGTTCAAAACTTATTTGAGTTTTTTTTTTACAAGAATCAACAACTAAATGTAAAATATAGTTAGTAATGAGGATAAAAGTAGAGGTTCGTTAATGAGAAGATATAGGTACTAAAGGTAGTTAACTTTATAGTCTTTGTGAAACATCGTTCCTTGTAACAATACTAGCGTTTAATTCTTTTATATACTTAGGAATATTTTCACTGGATTCGGACCTTGCAGATGGCAGTACTGCTTTCTATCTAGCCAGGAACAATAGTGCATAACTGAGACGGCCCACAGATCCATCCGCAGATACCACCAACATTAATCTTCGGTGTCGGTCCATGATGTCGAAAAAATCAGGAGTGTAGCATGCGCTTGCCATTCTCACGCACTTCTCGAGAGGAATTAAAATAATTTCCTCGTATGCAACGCTGTCTGATATCTCTTTTATCTGTTTTTGCCCGGCCGACTCTCGAGAGAACGTAGCGTTTGTTCTGAGGATTGAGACCGAAAAAATTTTCTTGGAAATAGCATCAGCGATGCTTATCAATAGGCTTTTGCATCTATACCTGTGTTTCCCAAACTTAAAGTCGTATTTTCCATATATATATATCTATATATATATATATATATATATATATATATATATATATATATATATATATATATATATATATATATATATATATATATATATATATATATATATATATGGTGTCCCGAAATTAGACGTCAATATTTCAACCTCGTATACTATTTCCAAATATAGAGATAAAAGTTCATATAAACTAGGGTCCTTAACTTCTTCGTTTTCAATATACAGGGTGTTAAAGGTGACCTGATGATGATTTTTTGTAAATATTTTCGAAACCTGTGAAGTTAATTGGATAAAATTTGGTAGACTTACGAAACATTTTACGCTCTATTTAATGTACTAAAAGTTAGTTTTGCAATATTTTCAGGAGTACGTAGTGCAGGCGGGTATTGACGATAAATTTGGCCCAAATTTTTTGGTGATTAATTTTTGATAATTTTGACTTCAAAATTTTAAAATATAATGCTACAACTAAGGTACTCCTTTCATATTTCGCTAGGAAGCAGCATTGTCGAGAAAAATGCATTTGAATATTTCATTACGAATTGATTGTTGTCCCGAAATTAGACGTCAATATTCTAACCACGTATTCTACATCCAAAAATAGATATAGAACTTCATATAAACTAGGTTCCACAACTTCTCCGTTTCAAATATGAAGACCCGATAACGGTTTTTTATAAATATTATATTGGAAATCACGATTCTAATCTAATGCGAAGTGTGGTGCTGCATTTTCTCAACAAGGTCGGCAATTCTTATTGTTATCTTTGAAAGTGCGCAACCAATATATTCCTTTTTCATTAGAATTTGTGAAATATGAAATTTTTCATTTTGAAGCCAAAAATTTGTAGGCTCTCATGCCAATACCCTTCCCCACAGTTTGGGAACCACTGAAGTAAACATTAAGGAACAATTATCTGAGGTTTACTTATTCTAACATTTAGATAAGATGCTCGAAAAGGTTGCCCCGCCCATGAAAGCATATTTGGGCTCTACGGGTAATCGCATTTGAAGCTTGCGAAACTTCAAAATGGTTTTGCCGTATTTGACTCCTTGCCACACGTATTCTTTCCCACAACTCCTCCTCGGTCTACTTCTGTTGCGTATACTATATCTTTTATACGGCCCCAAAAAAATAGTCTAGTGGATTTAAGTCCGGCGATCGAGGGGCCCACGGAATAGCAACACCTCTTCTAATCGATTTACTTGGAAATAACACTTCTAGCCAATTCCTAATATTTACACCATACTGAGCTGGCTTGCCGTCGTGCTCTGCCATTGCATAAACCACGTACAAAGTGGATATCTGCTAATTCTCTATTTGAAAACCTCTGCATTACTACTAAAAAGCTTTTTTTCCGGCAACAAGCAGCACGATTAATAATTGACAGCTTATTTTTCTTTACCCATCAAATCAAAAAACATCATTTGTTTCCAGGTCTACTGATTATTTTCTCTTCGATTTGTACATTGAAAAACAAAGAATCAATTCCTGAAGAAATATTCAAATGCATTTTTCTCGAAAATGCTGCTTCCTAGCGAGGTATGAAAGGAGTACCTTATTTGTACAAAAAGCTTCATATTTTCAAGTCAAAATTACTAAAAATTAACCCCCAGAAAATTTGGGCCAAATTTCTCGCCAATACCCCCCCTGCACTACGCACTCCTGAAAATATTGCAAAACTAACTTTTAGTACATTAAATAGAGCGTAAAAAGTTTCGTAAGTGTACCAGATTTTATCCAATTGACTTCACAGGTTTCGAAAATATTTACAAAAAATCACCATCAGGTATATTGATGTCTAATTTCGGGACACCCTATGAGGGCCGGCCTAAGGAGTGTGCGAAGTATGCAGCCGCACACTCAAGCCTTTTGGAGGGGCATGAAATTGACCAATTTTTGTAAAAAAAAATGATAAATTTATTTTATTTATTTTTATATATATATATATATATATATATATATATATATATATATATATATATATATATATATATATATATATATATATATATATATATATATATATATATATATATATATATATATATATATATATATATATATATATATATATATATATATATATATATATATGTTCGTATGTATGTGCTTATGTATTTTAGCATTGTTTACACGATAACGGGCGCAATTTTGAAGCAATAGCAATCTTGTTCTCACGATAAAGAGCGCAATTTTATAGAAATAGAGTACGTAGTTTCGTATACCTTGGATGTGATTGGTTTTGATACGAATTGGTTGGGGGGTTGATCCCCCGAGGAGGAAATAATTTACACATTAGAGGGCGCATTTTTTTTTGAATTTGGAAATATATTTCTAAAACTGGATACTTTATGAAAACCTGCTCTTCTAATGCAGCTCGCTGCGATAGAGTTTTTTTGTTCGTTTCTATGAAGCGTACATACCATATATGAATGCATTCATCCATCGCTCATTTGTGAAGTTAGTGATAATTTCATATTACATTTCCAATATTAAAGATATGAGTTACATAGTAATATGAAAGTATTGAACAAGCTCGTCTCCATTTTTTGGATAATTAATTTTATTTCACATTATTCCATTTTTTTATGTGTCGATGGAATAGTTAGATTTTCTTCACATTATTTTCCTTATCTTTATATTTCATTAACATTCAATATGGTTTTTATTTTAGTTCTGGAATTTTTTCCATCATGTTTTACAATTATTCCAATACACAGTCCTCTTTGTTTTTTGTACTTCCTTTGTTTCTATAATTCAATTTTTAAGTCTCTGAAAATTATGGTACCTACCTAAACGTCTTCCGAATTTCTTCTCACATTCCCATTCACAAATTTTTCGGGTATATTCTCCTATTTTCACTAGTGTAGCTACATTAGTTATTGTTTGATTATTAGCAGCTTTTCACTTTGCAATCCTGCTTATTAAAATGGGTGCAATTAGCAAAGTTTGACCTGGGACCAAGATCGTTTCATGACTTTATATGATGCTTGGCACTTAAAATTCAATTTCATATATATATATATATATATATATATATATATATATATATATATATATATATATATATATATATATATATATATATATATATATATATATATATACATACATTAGCTAGGTATTTATTCTTAGAGTAATTGCAGTATAAGCATAAAAATCATTGCAACGTTACCTAGAGTTAAGCTTTCATTAGTTTATTTGACATAATAGTGGTTACAGTACAAGGAAGAGTACTGAATATATCAAGTCAATCAATGATGAATCAAATTGTCATACATAAATTTAATGTTCTGCAAGACGCAAAAGTGCATAAAAACTGTGTTTTAGGACCTTAAATTTAAAAAAACTCCAAACCCCCCCAGACCTCCCGGCAGGGGCATAAAATTTGAGTCTAGCACACTTGCAATTTTCGCCTTAGGCCGGCCCTGCACCCTATATATATATATATATATATATATATATATATATATATATATATATATATATATATATATATATATATATATATATATATGTATATATATATATATATATATATATATATATATATATGTTATATAATTATATATATAATGTATATATATATATATATATATTATATATATATATATATATATATATATATATATATATATATATATATATATATATTATATATATATATATATATACATATATATATATATATATATATATATACATACATATATATATATATATATATATATATATATATATATATATATATATATATATTATATATATATATATATATAAATATATATATATATATATATATATATATATATATATATATATATATATATATATATATATATATAGGTATACAATCCGTACTCAGTCTCCTTGAATGAAAGTTGAATCAACGGTAAAACTCCTAATGTGAAGCCCGATTTTTCCGGCTTACATCTGTCAGTCATAGATTAGAAACCATGAAATGTCAGTATATATTATATAAAGCGGTCGAGTTAGTAAAGAAATTGTAAAAAAAAATTTTTGTATGACGAAGTAATCAGTTGATTAATCAGATTAATGGGTTGTGTTTCGAATGGCTTTCCGATTTGTAATAAAACTCTAATTCTTAAGAGAAAGAGGCGACAAATTTCGGAAATAAATATTTAAACAGAATTAACTTTCTGCATTGATGAATTTCTAACAAATTGCATTGCAAGTCGAGTTATATCTAAAAATATGCGTACTTATTCCCCAACTCGCCTCTTGGCGAATGACAGCTAAGCCTTAAATTATAATAGTAACAGTAAGAGGTATGCGTGTCAAAACACTTAAAACTCTCTTCTCCGTTTAATTACTCTCCGAAGTTATTTTAATTTTATTAATAAATAATGAATTGGTAAAGAGATTCAGTAGAGGTTGAGGATAGTAATGATGAAACAGGTACCTATGTTCCAGTGTTTGAATATTTTAGTAAAATACTCTATATACATATACGGATATCAGTATAATATCAGTGTATTATTACAGATTAGGTATGTTTGATTCTGAATTCAAGAATTAACTATAATTTTTACAAATAATCTATTGTGTAGTCGTACAATGATAAACAAGAATCGGAATGATAAATTAAAGGAAGCACATTTTTTAATATTTTTAATAATTTCAGCATCAGATTTGTTGATAAGAACTTAGAGCTATCGTTTCAATTTCTTTTAAATGAAATTGATTTAAGAATTAACATAGATCCAGCAAAATCTACAATAAGATACAATACTGACATGTTCATAATAAGTTCATATTTTTATAATAATGAATGATGAAAATTCTTGTTGTTGTGAAAACTTTTGAAAAAATCATTAATGAGAATTTTCTTACCATTCCTTCATTTATTTATTTTTTTCGTTCAACTACAATCGAATGTTTTCTCATTAAATGAATCTAGAATGTTGTTAATTAATTTAATTATGCTTGCTATTTATGCAACTTCGTGCCTACTGGGTTCCCCACGACACCTCTAGTCTTTTTTAAAATTTTGTTACTCTCTAAAGTTGCTAGTTTATTTCATATATATATATATATATATATATATATATATATATGAAAAACTTGGTTCTCGGGATGAACCGCGTGAAAGATTTGAAAAATCTCGACGTTTCGGCTCCTTTTGCGAAGCCATCTTCAGGAGAATTACAAGGGAAAATAATTCAGATACGTGGCCTCAATCTGCCTACTCCACGAATCGAATTAGGAGGAATCGGAAACAATACGATTGCGTGGTCTCAACCTGCCTACTCCACTAACCGTACTGCTTCCTGTCAACTCTGAAGTCTCAACCTGCCTACTGTTGACTCTGAAGAGTAGGCAGGTTGAGACTTCAGAGTTGACAGGAAGCAGTACGGTTGGTGGAGTAGGCAGTTTGAGACCACGCAATCGTATTATTTCCGATTCCTCCTAATTCGATTCGTGGAGTAGGCAGATTGAGGCCACGTATCTGAATTATTTTCCCTTGTAATTCTCCTGAAGATGGCTTCGCAAAAGGAGCCGAAACGTCGAGATTTTTCAAATCTTTCACGCGGTTCATCCCGAGAACCAAGTTTTTCAAATACTTTCGACCGCGGAAATCTTTCTGAACATATATATATATATATATATATATATATATATATATATATATATATATATATATATATATATATATATATATATATATATATATATATATATATATATATATATATATATATATATATGTATATATATATATATATAAATATATATATTTATATATATATATATATATATATATATATATATATATATATATATATATATATATATATACTCATTACTCAATTCGTTATATACCTATAGAGAAATGAACTTCATTCCACTCGGGTGTGTGTCCGACGACACCTCTTGTCCTGTTGTGAACTTATTTAATCTCAAAAGTTATTATTATGGTATAAAATTTGTGGTTCTAAAAATAGTCTAAATTGACCTACAAAATGTTTATTGTCTCAACATTAGTTAGACTAATCGTTTTAAGTTGCTTTAAAATATCTTATAAGTTAGACATAAGAAAAAGTATTTATAATTTGGTTGGATCCCTAAACCTGAAATAGTATGAAAATAGTTTTTCCAAAAAGTATTTACCATACCATAGCATAATGTGAAAATCTTCCGAAAAGTGAAAAACCAAGAATTTCTACCAAAGAAAGAGCAGGAAGTTTGGTAAAAGGAAAAAAAGACAAACTCGAGAAATTAGCGTGCTAATTTCATATTCCAAAGAGAGTACAATATAGCGAGAATTAGTAAGAAATGGTCAACAATATCGAAAAACACGAGTCCTAAATATAACCCAAATCAATTAGAACGGATATCAAGATAGTTTCATCAACTAATCAAAGGAAACGATAGTTTTCATACCGACAATATAGAATAGTGCCAAAACAAAGTGAAATATAAAGAAAAAACGAATTTCGCTGACAAAGTTCAGGTCTGGTGTGCGATTTCGACTAGAGTGATATCCAGATCTCATGTGGTTCGAGTTAGGGGGAAGCTGTAGGATGTAGATTCTGCAATCTATATTAAAAACAGCCTTACTAAATTACTTGATTTTGTATACCAGTATCTTGTTTCGAGTAGGTAAGAGGAAATCTAAATTGGCAGAACCAAAATAGTATTCCTTTTGTACCAAAACAAGATAACCCTCCTAATTTACCTCAGACCGGCCCGATTGAAGCATTTTGGGAATTTTTATCAAGCAAAGTGTATGATAGAGGGTGGCTAACAGAAAATGGGGAACAACAACGGCTTAAAATACGTGAAATAGATTTTCATGTCATCCAGGACCTAAACGTAATGCCCTCAGAAAATTGCACTAAGTTGGGGAGCACGGGCGTCTTCATTTAATTTTGTTATTTACTCAGCCGTTACTTGAGGCGTTGACTATGAAAAGGAGGTAAGTGGCAAAACTTAAATTTTCCAGGAGGAGCAAAAAACCAAATTGATACATGAATAAATAACAAGAACGCACCTTTTGGAGTAGAAAATGTATTTACTATACGGTTACATGCAAACATTGTTAGATAATAATGTAAAAAAAATTCAAAGATATTTACAAATATCTTTATAAATGTATGGTGAATCCATGCTGCGTCACCTTTGCAAAGCAAACAGTCATTTTTTTTTTATTTTTTATTTATTCAAGTACTCTAAGAGATAACAAGATTCATAATGAGTATAACATGTAAGATTGTATGAGTGACATGCATGTCCTAACATTTTAGTAACATATATAAATTTTTTTAACTTAAATAACTATTGTAGTCAGAGGAAGAGATCACTTTTTACAAATCATAGGTTCTCTAGGAGAAGTTTTTTCATCTTTCTATTGAAACTGTCAATGGACGGACTGATTTTAATATGTTCGGGAATTTTGTTGAACCATTGTAGAGCTTGAAATGTAGTCCTTTTTTTCCCAATATTAGTTGCATTTGGTAGTATGTGAAAATGTTGATTTGTTCTCGTGTTGTAATGATGTATGTCACAATTTTGAGTTAGGTTGACTTCTGTTTCAGTTTGGTTGTTTTTGATTTTGTAAATAACTTTTGACACTATCCAGTTTAACTATATCAGGGACTTTCAAAATTTTTAGATCTTTGCAAAGCATTGTTGTATTTGTCCTATATGGAAAATTAAATAAAGTTTGAACTATTTTATTCTGGGCTATTTGTAATCTATTGATATATTGTTGTCTTGCTTGGCTCCAAAAAGCAGCTAAGTGAAACAGATGTGAATACACATTCGAATAGTAAATTTGGAATTTAGTTTTTTTGTTGAACTTCATGGCACTATGTTTTAGGTGATAACATAGATAGTTCTGTTGCCACCAGCGGCATCTTGTGTCACCGCTCAAAACTAAACGAGAGGTGATAGGCACTTACCTCCTTTTCAACGCTATTGGCATCGGCATTTAGAATCGTTTCAGTGAAAAAAATAATTTTCGGCAATTTTGGCACTTACCTCCTTTTCAATGTGAACGCCTCAATTATAGCTAATAATAAAAATTTCAATAAAATTGCGTGTTACAAAAACATATGGTTGAATGTTTTGTGCCAAAACTATTCGGATATACTTACGTTACTTATATAGCGAAAACAACTTCGATCCTATCAAGTGTCATACGACAACTTCAAGGGATGATTGCTGATTTCACACCAAAAATTTCGGAGCATTCGTAATGTTCAATAACATAATTTAAACTTCAATCATCTCATGGTCCTGACTCAATATCACCTGCACTGTAGATAAAATCCTTCAATGGTTTGGCCAACCCCCTTTTCAGAATTATGTCTGCTTCGTTTAATGCACACATTTTACCGGTTACTTGAAGAACTGCCATCGTTAAACCGATTTTCAGAAAAGGTAATTAGCTCGACCTACGTAACTACCACCCAATTTCATGAACACCCGTCATTTGTAAACTCATGGAGTCTATTTTGTGCGAAAATATTTCATATTTCTGCCTCGCTGATAACATTATTCCTTTCCAACAACATGGATTTGTCGAAGGAGAATTAACCACAACTAATCTTTTATGGTGTACAAGCAAATCGACATCTGCCTTGGACAAAAAACGCCCTCTAGGCGTGGTTTACCTCGATTTTGCCAAATCGTTCGACCGAGTATGTGAGCGACGCCTTCTTCATAAACTGGATCACTTTGGTATTAGGGGACACCTACTTCAGTGGATTGACAATGTTATGTCAAGCAGAAGCTTCTGTGTTCGTGTTGGCAATCACTCATCTTCCTATAGACTAGTATTAAGCGGTGTTCCACGAGGGTCAGTTCTCGGACCCCTTCTGTTTATTTTTGTATGCATGCTTCATATGCTGATGACACAAAAATATTCAGCGACGTAATCTTAGCAAATTACAACATCCAAGATGACCATAACTCAACCTTCAGATGGTCTGCTACCTGGGGGTTACCGCTCAACATAAAAAAGTGTGTGGTTCTTCACATGGGCTCCAAAAACCCTCGTCACCGATACACGATAGATGGTCAATCGATAGAAGACGTCAAATCACATGAAGACCTTGGTGTCACGGTTACTGAGAGTTTGAGTTGGTCAGCGCATAAGGCATACATTGTTAAAAAGTGCAACAGCAAGATATAAATTTTGAAGAGGACGTTTGCAAGACTACTCTTTGAGAGTTGGATTGCTCTAAATAAGTGTTACGTGCGTCCGGTTTTGGAGTATTGCGGATCTGCATGGTATCCAGAGTAGGTGCGCGACAAAAACCTTGTTGAAAACGTTCACCGCAGTGCTACCAGAATGTCGAGTATCAACCTAACAACTTTCAAACAACGCAAAATGCGTGGGGACTTGATTCTCACTCACCGCATATTGAGGTACAATTATTATGGAAATTTGAAACAACTGTTTTCATTGCACTATTAAAACAGACTGCGGGGACACTTATATAAATTAAAGAAGGAGCCTTTTCTTATAAATGTACGTCAGAATGTTCTTTTCAACAGTGTATTTCTGGTATGAAATAGTCTGCTGTCCGAGTAGTGGAGTCAAACTCTATAAATACTTTCAAGAACAAGTTGAACGAGTTTATGCTCTGCAGACTACAGTGATTTAGATTTTGTTTTCTTTTTCTTCTCTATTTGATGTTTTTGTATGTAAATGGATTCAATAGTTTTGAACCACAATCCTTACTCGAATGTTGTAATAATAATAATAATAATTTTGGCTTCAACAAAGAACAGATTTTAACGACATAGCAAACTTTGCTATTCAGTTTTTAATACCCTTCTGTAATATCTGAAGAATAAATACAGAACAAAATTAAAAACTTAACCAACTTTAACATTGAAATTTACTGACATAGAACCAGAAATAGAAATAATTGCAGCAAAGCAAGTTCAAGGATCGCATTGAATATTTTATTTTCACTGTTTTTACGTTTTTTTTCATGTAAACTTTTGAATAAGTTTTATTTTAAATTTTAAAAATATATTTTTTGTTGAATAAGAATATGAATAAAAAGTAAACATTTTTTTTTTCCAAATGCTGATAGGGTACTATAGTTTAAGTTATTTCCTTATGGTGGTACGCGATAAACAAAAAGTTGAGAACCGCTGTTCTATATGATTTAATAGTGACTGTTTTGGAACGATATAATTTTAGGAAAAGTTACTGTACCGCCAGTGTTGTAAATTAACTACACTTCAGGCAAAGATTAAATCTTCTCGTTCGTTAGTTTTATTTACACATTGATGTGCACACAATTTGAATCTGGTCTCACAGCAAGGCACTAAAGAAATCGATAAAAGCAGAAATTTTCCTCTATTCTGTCAGGATGCCGACTTCTTTTCATTAATCGTAGAAACGCGCTCCTGTTCTTGACAAAATAGTCCCTAAAAGACTTCTATTGAACAACACTGCTGTACGCATTCAAGATTATTAGTTAAGTTTCAATTGAATGGAATTGAGTACAGTATCGTTTGAAATTATATTTCAAGACAAAGCTTCAGGTTCAGAATCAATCCATTTGTCATCATTTTCTCAACACTAACAAGACTTTGCTATTATGGCCCATATATAGTACATAGATTTGCAGATCAAACACTTAACTCAGAACAACTGCTCTGAATAAATTGAAATCGCTAGTCAGAGAATTTCTGAATTAAGAAGGGAAGAAAATCAAACAGGTATGCAATTATGTAGAATATTTCCCTCCTGTCAAAAATCACTTGTAAATGGAATGCAATTATCGAAAATTACAGCGATAATTGCATTGTAGACCGATAATTGCATAGTAGCATAGTTCATATCACGGTTATTGATGACAAGCTGACAATTTATGAATTACTAACGTCAGTTTGACAAGGTGAAAGTTTATTCGGGAAACATTCCCCCAAATTACACTCGTGCATCAAAATTACCGGATAATTTCGCATTCCGGCGTGTTGTCTTTAAAAAACTGCATTCGGTCATTTTCATATTTTGGAGAAAGGAATAGTACTGAATTACTGAGTTCATGCAATAGTTATTAACGTAACAAGGCCGATATGTAGCAAATAACGGATGAGGTTGGATATTGTAATCCGAGGCGAAGCCGAGGATTATAACCAACCGAATCCGTTATTTGCGTATCGGCCGTGTGTCGTTAAGGACTTTTCGTAATCCCGTTGGAAGATAACATTTTGATTCCGAAGAAAAAACAAACCCCGTACCTCGTAATTCTGAAAAAAGATACCAACGTCGTGCACTCTGTTGTCATGGAACTGTTTGGCAATTTTATAAACAACGTCAGTTTTTTGTGTTCGCAAGTTCGCTGTAACGATGACTATGGATGAAATTGAGGAACAAAATGAAATTCCTTTTGAAATATTGGAAGAATCATGTGCAGCGAGTGTTGATTTACTGCCGGAAATAACTCAACAGCGGTATAAAAAAGAATATGAAAATTTTGAAAATTGTCGTAATAGCAAGAATGTAAAGGTGGTTAATGAAGCTGTTTTATTAGCCTATGCAAAAGGAAAATCGAACGTTTATTTTCCCAACTCGCTGTGGACGAAGATTTCAATGTTGAAACTTGCTTTGAGAGTTTATGACAACATTGACATTTCAAGGTTAGTTATTTTAAATCTTGCACCATATTAGAGTGTTACCAACAGAAATGTATTTTCAGATTTGGAAAATTATTTTTATTCTTGAGACGAAAGTCTGATGGATACACACCAAAGAAATCAAAAATTTTGTCTGAAGAAGAAGTAATTAAGTTTTTGTTGGAGGCAAATGATCATACATGGTTGCTTGAAAAGGTTGTATTAATGTGTGGAATTTTTGGTGCCTGTAGACGTGAAGAACTTGTGAAGCTGAGTGTGGATGATTTTGAAAGCACCAGTACCAAAGTTTTGTTTACATTGAGGATGACTGAAAACAAAAAGAATAGGGTATTTGTCATTCCCAAAGAGGGACTTCCTTTTGATGCCTATGGTTTATACCAAAAATACGTAGATTTGCGACCTTCGAATCTGGAAAATCGGCGATTTTTCATTGGTTATAGGAATGGTAAATATGTAAAACAAGTAGTGGGCATTCATACTATTGGAGGCGTTCCAAAGAAAATTGCAGCATTCTTAAAATTAGAAAACCCTCAGCTCTACACAGGGCACTCGTTTCGCAGATCCTCGGCTACCATGCTTGTAGAAAATGGTGGCGATCTACTATCGGTAAAAGAACTTGGAGGTTGGGACTCATCTGCGGTGGCGGAGTCGTATATTGAAAATTCAGTTTCGAAGAGAATGAAGATAACGAGACAACTTTTTCATAATAATGAGGCTTCACCGACAACAAATTCAAAAACTGTTGCTATAGATGGTAAATCTCTAATCAATAAGATAGACATTTCAAATAATAGCAATTGTCAAATTACTTTTCAAATAAATAAATAGTTAGTTTTATTATAATTGTTATTGTAAGCAGAATGATGTTTCGAAATAAATATTTGAACAAGTGATTTCTCAACGGCCGCCGGCCGTTATGAAATTATAACGGCCGGCGGTCGTTAACACTGACTTTTCAATTGTCATCTGAATACCGTTAAATCAAAATAACAGTATGGGATTACGAAAAAGTTTTAACATAACTCAAACTTTCAGAACGTAAGAAAACAAATCTCCGAAAATTTTCGAATCTTCATTTGAAGTATATATAAATATTTTTAAAATCAATAGGTTGGGATTTCAACATTAGGTTTGATTCAGAAACATCCATTTCTATATTTGAAAGTTCAAAAAATGATAGAAATATTATATCAAGAATTTGAATTGGTATTTATGAAACATAGAAATTATTGTGCTTAGTTTCAACAATTCCTGTATCAATTATTTCAGTTGGAAAAAATGTTTGATGTGTTAATTAATTAAATAGTTACTTGAGAAATACAATAACACGAGAGTTCCTAAACAACTTATGAACGATGGCCATGGAAGAAAAACTATTGCAAGGTTTCTGTGCCAATCCCCAATTGTATGAAGACATTATATATAACGAATTGACCATTAGTTAAAAATAATGTTTTCGAAAAGAAAACGTCAAAATATTTTATTAACTGTGGAAGTAAAAGGAAAACTGGATATTTTATACGAAAATAGATAACCTAGCTGGCTTATGAATATCTGTTCATATCTCTTCATATTTTTAGTGTTTTTCAAACTTTGAGTGGATACGTTTTTTGAATGTTATCTAAGATTTTTTCTATTTTTGAAATTCATGAATTCAATTATTTCATTGTCATAGTAGGTCTATCGTAGAAATGTTCTACATGAACATGAACAGGAACTCTGTCGTGAAAATTTTATTGCTGTTTAACATTTGAGCTAGGGTTATGTTTCACACTTTCTCAGTTTCCACGGACTTTTTTATATTCATCAAATATATATATATATATATATATATATATATATATATTAGGATAATAATATTGGGTATAGCAGCAAGCAAAACGTGTACTCTTATAACACTATATTTCCGATATTTCGACAATGATTATTGTCATCTTCAGGGAAGCTACAAAATAAGCGTATAATATATATATATATATATCGAGAATCGAAGAAATAAAACTTCCGAAAGCTTGAGAATTACTGAACTAACTTTTGATACAGTTTGTCTGAATCCCAATAAAATTTCTCTTAGTAAAACTACAGTCGTCAACCTCATTATACAGGGTATCAGGGAAATACATGTACAAAGTTTGAACCCAGATTCTTGATGTCGAAATAGGTAGATCTAAGGCTAAAATTGTCCCGTTTAGCCGGTAGAAGCCACCAAAAATTTTAAAAAAGATTGGGTTTTCCTAAATTAAGTGGAAACCCGCCAATTTTAATGTTTTCGTTTTATTTAGTTTCTTGCAATCATTTTAATACATAATTCCAAATTTACTGATAATAATCAAATTGCTGTATGCCGGTAATAGTAAATATTTTTTTCTGGCAAAACCACTCAGCTAGCGAGAAATATTCAAGAAGTAAAATTGCTTCCAAATACATTTAGTTATTCGACAAAATTATCATAACACCATTGATATAAAAAATAAGAATAAATTTTGACGCATTATGTCACTTTTATAACCCATCCACTCATTTAGAGCAATTAACTATATGAAACCTAATTTTATAGTACTAGAGACTAGACTATACACCCAAAATCAATAAAATCCATAAGCAGGTATTCACTTAATTTAGGAAAAACCAATATTTTTTTAAATTTTTGAAGCCCTCTGCGGGCTAAACGCGACCATTTTAGATATAACTAAGTATGCTCAGATCCAGGGGCGTAGCTACCGCCGTATCAGCCGTATTAATGATATGGGGCCCTCGGTCTACAGGGGCTCCTTACGTGCCTACAGAGTTTTCACTTCAGAAATGAGAAAAGTCAATGAAGGCAATCTCTTTTTTTCCCGGGTTAAGCGTGCTCCCAAAAGTTGGCAACATCGTACATGAAAATGTAAACAGAAAAGGCAGGAGGTTATGAAAAAAATGCCCTAAATTTCTTAATTTTTTCAGCAATCAGCTTCTGTGAGTGATATAGATTGCAATGGTGAGTACTACTCATTTATCTACCACTAGCAAAGGGTGAATTTGTTTTTTTGAAAGAGCAATGGCAATCTTCAATATATGAAAATACCTGATCACCTATTATACAGAGCAATAATAAGAATTTTGTTTTGAGAGAAAGGCGAAAGATAAAGAAGCGTTTTTTTGATGAGTTATCAGAAGATGAGAGAATGACAGACCCGGAATCATATTTCAAGGTCAATGTGTACTATTCCTGATGTGTAGATATATAAATTTCTCAAACTAAACAAAGATTGCAGAGCCTTTGTGACCTGAGATATATGTTCGGAGTACTACAACCGGAGAAACTCCTATCTTCTTCAAACGAAGTGATAAAAAACGCTTCCGGAAAACTGTCGGCTAAATAGGTACAGTAAGGACATCTCAGTTAATCTTTATGAACAATTAATTGCTCTGAAAACATGCTTAAAATCTGAAATTCAAAAAATTAATTACATTAAGGAACTCATAGAAATATTACTGATAAAATTCAATAGCCTTGCATCCAGTTTACCGGAGATAATAACAGCATGCTTTCTATTCTTGACCTTACCAGTTACAACCGCAACAGCTGAAAGAAGATTTTCGAAATTGAAACTGATAAAAAATTACCTAAGGACTTCGATGGGACAGGAACGGCTATCAGACTAGTCACTATTATCTATAGAGGCGGAAATGTTAGAAAAACTGAAATCGTCTTCAGTTATAGATGATTCAATTAATCAATTTAACGAAAAAAAAGCAAGAAAAGTGTATATTTAATTTGAATTGTTTCCTAGCTCAATTTCTAGAAGGAATTGATAACTTATGATCAATAAACATTTATTTTAATTTAACGTAAGCATCTTTGTTTTTTTTTTTGTGAGAAATCCTTAATTTTGGCCCCTCCAACTAATTTTGATACAGGGCCCCTCCAAGGCACGCTACGCCACTGCTTAGATCTGGATATATACCTATGCCCTGTATATATATATATATATATATATATATATATATATATATATATATATATATATATATATATATATATTTCATAATATTGAATATCGGGCTCATACTCGAATGCTAGACGAAATAATGAATCAAATGTAAATGATTGATGTACCTGTTGGCGTTGTTGGTCATTTGTTCTGCATCTTTTGAGTATGAAACGGCGTGCTTGTCTTCGTTCTAATCTTCTAAGTTCATTTCGTTCAGATCGTGCATACTCTGATTCTTCTTGACGCAATTGCGCCATTCTCACTCGGGCATCAGTATTTTCTTGCTGGATTTGTTCTTCTATTCTTTGGGCTCTTCTAATTCGCATGCCTGCAGCTTTACTTGATTGACGGCCCAAATTAGCCCCTTTTCGTCTTATTGGCATTGTTCGCTGAACAAAACACATATATGTATATAGATCTAATTGAATTACTTCATGAAGTTTGATAATAAACAAATTCATAAATAATAAATAAAAACGAATAATAAATATATAAGAATAATTTATACTTGTAAAATAACAGCCGTTGGTACCGGGAACTCGCAACACGTGTTGAGTAATTTTGAGGTTATGTAGACCACTGAATCAAATAATCAACTAATAGTGGGAACTACATTTAAAATTAATAATTGATAAAACAGAAAATAAATAATTAAGGCACAGAAAATAAGCAATAAATTTACTTGAAAATTACACTGAGAAGGTAAAATGAAAACTGTAAACTTCACTACTAAGCTCGATGCATAAACAATAATAATCGCCGAAAATTGTGTAGGGAGCAAGAGAACGCTTATTGTGTGAGAGAGACAGGAGACCGACTTCGTTCTCATCCCTACTCCGTGTTGTTTACTCGGTGAGAAAGTACACCGGTAGACTCCTGGCGGGAATAACGAATCTATGATCAGGGTTAAAATTGATTAAATTAAAATGGCTATTAAAAAATATGGATTGGTGATGGAAGGGTGAATTCTTAGGGATGTATGTATTTTTTAATGCAAGATCATAAAAAAACAAAAATAAAATGTTTGGGGTGGAGCACCTTCATCACTTAGGGGTATGAAAAATAGATTACGACCGATTCTTAGTCCTACCGAATATACATATATGATTTCATGAAACTTTGTGAAGCCGTTTCTGAAAAGTATAGCAACTAACACAGTGACACGAGAATTTTATATATTACGATATATAAATATATATATATATATGTATATAACTTTATAAAGAAATAAAAAACTAACTTTTCACAGGTTGAAATAAAAATCTATTGAGTAAACGCGTTTCGTCATAACATTGACTTCATCTCGTACTAAACTATGGTATTACAAAACAATCTATTTATACGAAAATTGAATATAACAGAGGGGTTCCTAGAGAAACTAAATAACAATGAGCAATTCATTCAGAGCTATTAGTAGGTACATTGAACAGATTAAGGAGAGGAGAAGGATTTACTTCAATTTGGTCGATAACTAAATTTCCGGAATATATATATATATATATATATATATATATATATATATATATATATATATATATATAATGGATATTAGAAAATATAAGTCACTGGACTGAGTGAGAACACTTTATGACAATGAATGTTTAATAGATGATGCGTAACGCTGTAAGTATATGAACTAAAGTGTTGCGAATACATTAGTGTATGTTGGACAGAAGCCGCAAAAGTCGGACCTATCAAATCACATGAAAGTGACTCTAGAATGATGAATAAATACTGTGCATTATCAATACATACGACAGAAATTGAACACCAAATGAAATATCAGAAGCAGATGTCTTAGACAACGAACGCGTCACGAGAACGAAAATATTTCTAGAAATGGTCAAGATCATGTATTTCGAGAATACCATGAACAAAAGGAGTTACATAAACTACAACTATTATTTGCTATAAATTGATCAACTATGATAACAACTTTCGAAATATTTTTTAGCAGTAACAGGTTATTAACATTGACAAACTGATTTTTTTGAGAAGTTGACATTTCCTCACGAAATTCGAGAATTGTTGGATGGAGTATACCCATCCCAAGGAATTGATAATAGAGTGTTTCTAAATTGATTTTCCCTCTTATCCTTGGAAAACAGAAGAACATATTATGCTTGTATCTTCATTAATAAATTGACTAGCTGACCCGGCAACCGTTGTTCTGCCATATAAATTATTTTTATCGTTTTTTTTTTTTTTTAATTCATCTATCTGCCGATGTATATCTACCTATCTAACTATATATCTATCTATCTAGATAGTTATCTATCTTTCTATCTATCTATCTATCATTCTGTCTATCTATCTATCTATTTATCTATCTATATATCTATATATCTATCTATCTTTCTATCTATCTATCTATCTATCTATCTATCTATATATCTATCTATATATCTATTTATCTATCTATCTATCTATCTATCTAAATATCTGTCCTTCTATCTATCTATCTGTCCGTCTGTCTATCTATCTGCATATCTATCAATTTATCTGACCGGGCAAACGTTCTGCCATATAAATTATCTTTATCTATCTATGTTTCTATCTAGCCGATGTATATATACCTATCTATCTATCTAGTTTTCTACCTTTCTATCTATCTATCTAACTATCTATCTATCAATCTATCTGACCCCGCAAAAATGTTTATCATTGGGAGTATGAAAAATATATTACGATCTATTCTCAAACCGACTATTGTTATTTTCGATTTCTATCTTGCAGCCCTATTGCGGATCTGTGGATAAAATAAAAAAAAATTAAAATTACGATGCAAAAATAGGGGTTGATAGTAGAAGGTTAAACAATTGAGAGTAATATGAATTTTTCTATTCTAAGTCATGACAAAATAAAAATGACATAGATTGGTTAAGTATTCTCAAATTTTCAAATTTCCCGGGCAATTTTCTTAATTTTTTCTTTCATAAGAATCTTCTTCTGACAATAAAAAACACAACAAAAAAAGAATTAGTGAAATCAGTCCAGCCGTTCAAGCGTGATGGCGTGACCAAGGGAAATAACGATCCATTTTTATATAAGAGATTCATAATCTGATAAACTGTCCAGATTTGTTATTTCAATTAGATTCTCACGTTCCGAGAATAAGTAGTAGAAACGAAATTTGCTTCTATTTGCCTCTGCCAAGAATCAATGTTTCAATAAAATTACCAGTTTATAACATCTGTAAAATTTATAATAGTTTCTATTCAGAATGCGATATTTTTATTGTTCCATTTAGATTCTTCAAGTATATACTTCGTAACAAGTTAATTAATATGCAAGTCTAACTACAGTCTAATTGCAGCCTATCCTCATCCTGTAGGGGTGATATATATATATATATATATATATATATATATATATATTTATAATATTTATATATATATATATATATATATATATATATATATATATATATATATATATATATATATATATATATATATATATATATATATATATATATATATATATATATATATATATATATATATATATATATACATTGTGTTCAAACTCTCTGTACTGCCAAGTCAATTAGAAATATAATTTTATTATTGTTTGTATGTATCACTGTGTATTATATATTGTTCTATTGTTCTGCTTTCATACTTATACTTATTCATAGCTGTAAACCATATTATATCTGTCTTATAATTGGGATTACTCCTGTTAGACAATAAACCTTTTTTTATTACACCTATTCTGGAGAAAATTAATATTGTGGATGTGAATAGTGGTTGGTTTAGTAGTCTGAAGATGAGGATAGTACTGGAAAAATTGAATATGTATTTGAACATTCAAACAACCATCAATTATTACATCCACAACATAAATTTTTTTTCTAGTATAGGTGTTATATTAAACATAGTTCAAAAAGTCTATACCTATACAAATCACATCCACAACATCTTATTAATATACGTACAAATTTTCTAGCCTCAGCTGAATTCTGATGAGACAGCCTTGGCAAAAAAAATTTTATTGCTAATAATTATCCATTTATTTTGAAAAATTTCCGCTAATGAACCACTACAACAGTTCCATCCCATAAGTTTGGAAATGCCAAAATTTTTACTGAATTCAACCATATTTTGATAGTTTTGTTCTGCCTGAAAAACAACGATATATTATATATATATATATATATATATATATATATATATATATATATATATATATATATATATATATAGATTAGTAGCCGAAGATATATGAACTACCACTCATATCATAAACAGTCCATGAAAGTTAATTTGGTGAAACAGATGAAGCGTCGAGTGCTTTGTGTTTCTGACAATTGCTTTCATCAGAAGAATTTGAAAATTTTGTATGATTTGTTTATCGATAACTCTTATTCTCCTGCTTTATCAAAAAAGATCCTTTGTGATACGTCGACCATGCTAATACACGATACAATTAATAATATATCAAGACTGACGTCTTGATAAAGAGTTCATAACTCGAAACATGTCGACTTTTCGTTACTGCTAAATACAGTATCTAAATATCTTTTATATTGTGAAACATAAGCCAAGTGTTTTTATATTAAAGTTTATACTTTATTCAATAATATAGGTGTTTCACAAGTTGTAACTACTGTCAATGGAGCAGTTGACGGGACTCCATTTCAGTTTTTCTTCACTTCGCTGCCTTATGTTGCTGATGTTTCTCCAAGGCTTACACGAATTTTCAGGTTTCTTCGTCACATAAAGATTGCCAATAGAACAGTGTTAACAATAAGTTCCATTTTCACTAAAGTTGAGGATAAAACACAATCTTAATTATAAATAAACTTCACAATCTCATTTAGTATACAGCATTCCTTGCTTCAATTGTGATAAATTATATATAGGTCAAACTTCTAGATCCCTTAAGGTTAGAATTACATCACATAAGAATGACTGTAGGACGAAGGTGTAATCCTGAAAGATGTGCTTTGAGTGAACATGTGAATATTACAGGTCACATTATGAATTTTAGTAACACCAAGATATTGACGAAGGAAAAAAATTCTTCCAAGAGACTCTTCATGGAGATGGCTTACATTTCTCAATCGGAAAATGGCTTAAATAAGAAAACAGATTCAAATCATTCTAGTGAAATTTATTCTTTCTTGTTAGATTTTGATGAAAACATCCATTTCAGTAATGTTGTGTGAGGAATGAGTTATTTTTTAGTTTTTTGAGTCATTTTTACTTCTGGCTAATTTATTTTTAAGAAGTGGCAAATTTATAGACTGTAACTGTCATAGTTCATATTAGAGTCAAGATGGCTGGTCGCGTCTCTTTTTCAGTTAATATGTAATGACGAAGTAGATTCTTTTTTTTTTCGTTTTGAAAAACTGTTGAATTTTTAATTTTATGTCTTCAACAATGTTTTCCTACAAATTAATCATGATTTGTTCTATTTTTGTTGTGACTTTTTGACGTATAATGTTAGTTGATGATCATCACATGTTTTGTTATCGATCAATAATGTTTTATAGAAATCGATAATGTTGTATCTCGATCTTTACATCTTTTGCAATCATTCTCAAAGACACAGTGAGTATTGTTACTTTTGGTCGTTATCTAGCTTTTTGTGATTTTTCTTTTGTGCTCATTTTTTGTAGCTTCCCTGAAGATGACAGTAATCATTGTTGAAATATCGGAATATAGCGTTAAAAGAGTACACTTTTTGCTTGCTGCTATACCCAAATATTTTATCCTAATTTGTATCCTAACTAGTCAGCAAAGACATAAATATATATATATATATATATATATATATATATATATATATATATATATATATATATATATAGGGGCCTCGGTAGACCAGCGGTGAGCGAGTACCGCCTTGTACCGTTTGTTGACCGAGGATGTGGGTTCGAGTACCACCTTGCTCTTGGGCGTTGTGTATGTCCTGAATTTAGTGGTTCTAGTTATGACATTGAGTGTTGGGTAACGTACATTGTTTACAAGCGCGTTGGCCGTTCGGAACCGGCGTTAAACTGTAGGTTCCTCGAGTTAAAAAAAAAAAAAAAAAAAAAATATATATATATATATATATATATATATATATATATATATATATATATATATATATATATTTTTATATATATATATATATATATATATATATATATATATATATATATATATATATATATATATATATATATATATATATATATATATATATATATATATATATATATATATATATATATATATATATATATATATATATATATATATATATATATATATATATATATATATATATATATATATATATATATATATATATATATATATATATATATATATATATATATATATATATATCAGAAATCCAGGAGGAACAAAACGGATTCTAAAGGGATCGTTTCACACTGTCATCTTTCATTCAATACAAACCCACATTTATTATGTTGGGATATTTATAGAATATTTCCGACTATCCATCGGATACCGGGTAACGTATTTTCGAATATGACTATTTTCCAGGCAGCTATTCGAATAGAAAGAGAACGAGTTTCACAATATCAATCGATATCACGTTCAGAAGTGTGTAAACATTGTGTTGCAAAATTAACTTCAAACAAGTAAAGCTGAATAAAAACACGTAACAGGGCGTCGCTATTTCTCTTCAATCTTGCACATGGTCACTCCCTGCATTTTCCGCATTAAATATTGCTGCCACGTCCGAGGCTCCGTAAATGCGGGCTTCCAAACCAGAGACCATCAAGCTTTATGAACTACGTACCTGATTATGGCCACCATTTCAAGATTACAATGCAATTGTATGCGAGGTTCTCGACCCGACACTGGCCCTCAATAACGCATTCATAATCTGCTGTCAGATTAACGAAGTAATGCTTATCATCTCCGAACAAGCTGCGGAGATTTGTATATGACACTGCGATTAAAACGCTCGTTAGAATGACATATACAGCATTTTCAGCCACAATGTCCGCAGAGGAGGATTCACGTCGGGATAAAAGCCTGAAAATCGCATTTGAGGTCTTTTGATAATGCTCAGAATGAAGAAAGATTGAAATGTGCATTTCATTATAACTTAAACATTTTCGTTTTTACGATACTGTATGAGTAAGGCCATTCGGTTATTGAAAATTATCAAATATCCTTTCAAGAAAGCATGCTACATGAATTCCTCAATTCTCCACACAATAATATTGAACAATTGATTAATGACAAATCACTCAAGCTCAAGTGTAATAGACAACTATTTCGATTTAATTAGATCTCATCAGTAATGTACCTACGTCGACGAAGAAGTGACTAATCAAATTTCTTCATGGATAATGGAAAGGCCGCTTGTTTCATTCCTCTTTCAAATATGTATGAGGGAGGTGGGCTGCTTAAGGGGGAACTTCTTCAGCCAGAACATAAGATACACTTGTATATACAAGTACATTAAGGATAGTTAAAATTAGATAGTTTATAGATGAGAGGAGGTGAGGTGAGGTTCAGAGGATAAATAATGGATATACGACCCTGAGAAAAACTCAAGGCATACCCGGCACCCAGCTAAGAACCCGCAGCCTTCGGAATGCCAATAAACGCATATAATTTCTCGACCATTAGCTATGCAATTTTTTCTTGTTCCGTACAAATATCAAATGAGAATATACAATATCTATACATTAGTTTATAAAAAGCTCATGATTTACCACCTCAAGGATGGGAAGGAAAAGAGATAATTTTGAGAACCAAACCCATACTTCTCTATGAAACCTTTGCTTCAAGTGTGCTTATTCAGATTTTTTTGGCTAGAGGGCTATTCAAATTTTGCCGCCCCTACCGACCTTTACAATATGAAACCCTAGTTCACAATATAATATCAAGAAAAAAATTTTTATCAATGAAATTGTAACTTTATGATTTGGGCACTATCGTCCTAATTCGACCATCTTTTTCCTGTAATTAGTATGATTGTGAACTAGGGGATCAATGTGTCAGTTCCTAAATCATTTTTACAATCCACCGATTCAGGTCTTTTGGGCGTATTTCTGAGATAATAAAAACTCAATCACTAGTACTACTAATAAAGCGGGGTAAGGTATACATACGTTAATACTGCTTACACAATAATGTACATTCAATAAACGTAATTGAATAATTTTAATTGCGTTTACTTGCACTTTAAAGACAATATATTCAAAAACTCGGTAACAATCCGGTTTAGTGATGAAAGTTTAACAATACCTTTTTACGCGATTTTTATTCACAAAATCATCAATTACCTATATCGTCGTATGACATCTTCCTCATTAGTTTTGACTATGCACAAAAGGGCTAAGGCGTTTAGCTTTTCTGGGTTTAAGGTAGATCTTAGATAATTTCTCACCCGCTTAAGGAAGAAAATCTATTCTCATCCGAACAGAACTCAAAAAAAAATATTAAAACTTACATTTTAAAGCTCAAAACTCAACTACCAGGTAGTTTTGCAAGCGATTTTAGCTCATAATTAGCAGGAAGTTACAAGGGCAACCTGCAGGGTCTACCGTTTTACAGAATTTTCGAAAACGATATCTCCCGAATTGAACAAACCGATTTTTATGCTCTCTGGGTTAATCGACGCAGTTCAATAAGGACGAGAGCTGAGTAAATTTTGGAATTGATCGGTTTGGTTGTTCAAGATGTATTCCAAAAAACATTTTTTTTGAAAATTTTATGTATGCGATTTCTCAAAATCGACAGCGCCATTCTCAGGAAATCGAAGTTTGGTGAAACTCTTTCGAATGCCGCAACCTGCATTGCCATCGGTTAACATGTTCAAAAGTTATAAGACGTTTATATACTCATACACACAGCCATATAGATATTATCGTAAAAGTAGTCACAATGGCTTCCTATACCTTAAAACGTCGAGATCTCAAGAAAACTTGATTTTCGGAAATCGTGTTGAAAACAATATTGTTATTGGTATTGGTAGGTTTGGATGGTGACCGATGCGCTGCGACCTTATTAGATCTATTGTGCCCCATCTTCTTCTGCTTCTCGATGTGTTCTCGTTTTACAGCAGCCCCTCAAGCCTCAATACCTTCAGGAATTTGAGGATTTTAAGGGGGTCTATTCGTGGTATTTCTTCTACAGTCAGCTGGTATGATCCCAGTGTGTTCAGTCTTTCATGGTGCACAGCATAGCACTCCATCAGTATATGGTGAGGTGTTTCTGGACGTTCCTTGCAGAATCTGCAGGTGCTGTCCCCCTCTAAACCTAGCTTCCTTAGGTGTTCTTTGAGTCTGCAATGCCCCGTAAGAAATCCTGTGATTGTCTTTAGACTAGTTTTGCTGAGGTTAATCAGTGTCTTCGATCTTGCTCGGTTGAACTTTCCGAGGAGATCTTTGGCCTGCCTCAGTCCTGGAAGTCTTTGCCAGTATGTTGCTCTCATTGCTTCTTCAGCTTGCTTGAGTTCTTCTTGGAAGTAAGATTTTCCAAGTCCGCAGAAAGGCTCTGGCCCGATTAGTGGCGTTGACGCACCCTTTCGTGCCAGGGTGTCTGCTTGTTCATTACCCTTCACTCCGTCGTGCCCCGGCACCCAGAGGAGGATCACTTTGTTGTTCCTGCCCAGATTGTTTAGTTTATCTAGGCATTCACAAACCATCTTTGAGTTGATGTTATAAGAGCTCAACGCTTTGATGGCTGCTTGGCTATCGCAATTTCCTTGTTCCGGTATTTCCTATCGAGGTTGAACTGAATGCACCTTTCTATGGCGTGAATTTCCGCTTGAAAAATACTAGGGAACTGGCCCATGGGTTCTGAGTATTTGGTACGAGGCCCAACGACTCCTGCTCCAGTTCCTTCGGGAGTTTTAGACCCGTCCGTATACCATATTATGGTGTTCTTCTCCAGTGCTCGAATGGATTCTATGCTCCATTCCTTCTTGGTATTTAGTTCCGTGTTGAAAACAATAACTTCCCAATTTCCGAAAAATTTCAATTTTTTCAGAGGGAAGTTCAAAATTTTGGCCCCAATTCTGCCGCAACTAAAATCTGCCGCCCTAGGCTCTAGCCTACTCAGCCTGCTGGTAAATCCGCCACTGGCTTCAAAGGTGTTATTCTGCATGATTACACTAGCATACTGTAAGTTTCATTTTATTTGGTATGTTTGTGAATATATTGGAGCAAACTATATATAAGTTTTCAATGACGATTCGCTGGGAAGAAACGTGCATCTGAAGTATTTCTGGATAACCTTGGTAACAACGTGATCTGAAACTGAATTAAATTGAAACTTAAGTAAGTATTTATGTATTGTATAAACAGCACTTTGGAAAATCTAATAAATAAGCGTCAATGTTGAGCTATGAACCATAAAAACTTATTTCACAATTTTTTCTACATCAGTTCAAAAACACAAAGTGCATCTAAATTTCTTGCTTTCTACTATATTTTCTGATTATTATTCTGATTCGTAATGATTTATATACTTAAGGATTTGGCTCTCTTTGTAATATTTGAATCATATTTCCACTATATAGAAACAATTTCTATATATATATATATATATATATATATATATATATATATATATATATATATATATATATATATATATATATATATATATATATATATATCAGTGGCGGCTCGTGAGGTTTTGGTTTGAGAAGGCTACAAGAGGTGTTAAAAAATACACCATAGGCGAAAATTTTTAGGATTTCAAGGTCAACCGCCTTATAATTTAAAGAAAATCAAAGTAAAACAAGCACCCTAAGCTATTAATTTGTTTTCACATTCGAGTGTCTACCTTGAGACCTACAACTCCTATTTACAATATTCACAAAAACTCTTCTCAGCCAATTAATCAATTCATCTATTCATCAGATTTTTTTTCTTTCACAAAATAGGTACCTACCTACTTAACGAATTTGTTAACAGCCGGTGAGAGCAAATAAAAAGTTATTATATATTTTTGAAGATTAACGGGATTCTGCGATCTTTAACGTTAGCAAAATGATCTATGATATCCTCATAAAATTTTTCGTCTTTCGCCAAAAGTTTTACCAATTCCTTTTCAATAGACAACAAACTAATATTTTTCAAACGATCCTGGCTCATTGAATTTCGTAAATAAGTTTTAATTCTCTTAAGAGTGGAAAACGAGCGCTCTACGGAAGCCGATGTCACCGGGATAGAAACAATTAGACATAAGAGTTTATAAACTTGGGGTAAATCTTGATTCAAATCATTATCAAAAAAAAATTTAATACTCCTCACATGATTTTCATTTTGCCCCAAAACTTCATTGTCATTATAAACAACACACGGTTCACTTTTTATGACCACCTTAACAAAAAAAATGTATTTTTGACATAAATTTTCCGAAAGGTTATCTGGAAAATCAGCCGAAAATCCGGTTACAAATTTTTATTGAATAAGTCGAAGAAATGCAGTTCTTCCAAATCAGAGAACCTTATTTCTATTTGACCCTTATAGTATCCAAAATTTCATAAAATATTTGCTTATAGTGAAGCTATCTGCGTAACTGAATTTCTTTCGTTTTGGGCTAAATTGAGTAGTTTGAAATACAGAAAATAGTTTTTTTAAATAAACTTCTGCACGAAATTCTGAAATTTTTTCCAAAAGAAACTTGAGCCGATTTCGTGAGTAAATTACATCTGAAAACTTGTGTTGTAAGATTTGAAAAACTATTTCCGTTTGTTCAAAAATTAATTTAAACTAGGTATAGAATTAAATCCTCAAATCCTAAGCGGCCCCAAACAGAGACATTTTCACTAGTAAAAAGTAAACACTGCCAACAAAATAATTTATTTTTTACCTGTGATCCGGTTAGGCAAGGATGTCTCTCATAATTCCTTGTATTAAAACCGCGGTTTTGTTATCTGTTACGCTGCACCAAATTGTTTAATTCAGGGGTAGGTCGCAATGTTTTTATCAAAACTTTATCCTCATAACTTAGTGCACTAAAGTTATGGGATAACAAATATTCCACTAAGTCACCATTGAAATTTTTGAAATTAACTTCAGTAACCAAACTCATTTTAAAACAATACGCGAGCAATATAAGTAAACACGCTGCCATTAGTAACTACGATCACACTACGACTCAATTAATGCTTTCCAACGAATTCACTCGATGTCACGCGAAATTCTATAGTTGTGATTGGTCGACATTGTATGAGACTGGGTTCCTATCCGTGTTGCCATTTACATGTGTTTTGCTTTTCTATTGCAATGAAGTATTCATTCGGAGTATTTGCACCGTTGTTTGCTTTTCTGTGGCAGGCATAATGAACGTTGAGAATATACCTTTCTAAGCCTCCGCAGCGTTGCCACAAATCTTGAAATGAATGAAATGCAGTAAATATAAATACCTTCTATCTTAATTAATGAATTATATTATATAATGTAGGTTGAAAGGAAGGTAGGTGCATAAAATAATATGATTTTGATTAATATGAATATGCTGAATGCTGACTATTCAATATAATATATTAGTGATACACGGAATATTATTGAGGAGGCTTAGCCTCCTTAGCCTCCTTTGACTAGCCGCCCCTGATATATATATATATATATATATATATATATATATATATATATATATAAATATATATATATATATATATATATATATATATATATATATATATATATATATATATATATATATATATATATATATATATATATATATATGTATATATATATATATATATATATATCTCACGATAAATACCGGAAACGTATTCAACCCTTGTCATGGTCCAGTCACACTCAATATTTTCCATTTGTGCCCTCACTTCTCAATCGTTTGTTATTCAGAACTGAGGTGCTCCTGCTCGCTTCCTGATGTCATATTCCTATCTCAGGTTTCGAAGACCTATAGGTTGCTTTTCCTTCTTACCAGTTTACCAATGTATGACACTGTTGATCCATCTGTTCTTTCCATATAACTAAGCTTCATATATGCCACACTTGTCTATTGTTTTCTATGCGGAACCCAGCTACACCTGCCCATTACCTGATTGTTCAGTTCTGAGATTTTTTCGCTTACATTGTTTAGTTTTTCGCTTTGTTGATAAATTGTATATTATTAGCATATTATGATTTGATTTGATGTCGTGATCATATCTCATGTGTGTTTTTGGTGGTTTTTCTCTGTTCTTCTACCATTTTACAGAGTACCCACTGCCATTTTATAGTCGTAATTCTGTGAATTACGTCTATCTCTTGAGTTTGTTGTGTGCATTTTATTTCATTGTGATCTCTTCTGATAACTTCTAGGATACAACGCTCTATAGACTTATGAACTACCTGATGCCTTTCCAGGATTACACTTTCTAGTATCCAGGTTTCGCATTCGTACATCCAGATTGATAATATACATCATGTGATTTGAAGATTATGGAATTTCTTCAGAATAATCGGATTGCATATGTAGATACAAGTATTCATCCACTACTTTCAACGTAGTGATACTTATTATTTTGTTTTGTTTGCCTTTTGTGTTGCTTTCATTCATTTTAGGGCATAGCACATTGATGACCGTATTTATCTTGCTTCAGCAAAATTGAGTGGGTAACAAAAATTTGATTTAAATTAGAGTTATTTCGTAAATTCTTATTTTATGTTTGTCTTACTCAATACTGCACGATATCTATTATGGTGACTCTTCCTTTTTATTTTCTCAAGGAATTTTCGTAGATGAAAATGTAGCAACAGTTAACATGGATGAAAATGTAGCAACAAATTTTATGAATTTTGAGATTTCGAGATTTTTGTAAATAATTCATCTAAATAATCAGCATAGACTCTCATTTGAATAAGTAATTTTATTGTACAATCACACGTGCAATCACACGTGCTTACAATATCAATTTTTTATTTTTAATTGCCTGTTAATTCCTGAATTTTTGAATTAATACATTCACAACTAAGATTGAAATGCCAAATAGAAAGGTTACTCCAACATGCCAATTTGATCCAAATGAACTTAATTTTATCTTCACAAAAAGCTATCGTAACATACTCGGCACGATTTAATTAAAATCGTTTCTCCGTCACTGCCTTTTACGAGAACGTTAGTTTGCCATGTCATGGTTATATTCCCTGCCCGCCAACGACATACGTGCTCGTTTGTCTATGGACCACACTCTGGATTCGAGTTGTAGCCGTGTGTAAATAATTCAATGGCCCCTTTTGTCAGGAACGAACACATGTCCGTCCATATCCTTCTCAGACGCTTTTCATGCGGAAAGCGTGCACAGGAAAGTGATTATTATTTATTGCCGACCTAGAAACTCGTCAAAATCTTAGTAATGAAAATAGTCGCAAAACGTGATTATAACTATGTTTGATATTAATCTATTAAGTTTGTCGTTGTATTAAACGGGTTCCTTTTCATAAGCAATAAATTGAAATAGATTGTTTCGGTTCTCTGTATTGTCTTATCAAATATTGTGTAGAAGTACCGCCAACCGTAATGAACTGTTCATTCACATGCTGGTGATGAATTAGTCGGATATATAAATCAATATATTTCCGGAATACCTAGTATTCTTAATCAAAAGGCATTTAAAAGAATTTATTCCTATATATTATATATATTTATATATATATATATATATATATATATATATATATATATATATATATATATATATATATATATATTTACATAGGAAGTTTGGGTTATGGGATCGTGACACACACAGGGTGTCCCGTAAATAACACTCCAGAGTGACATTGGCTTCAGGTCAATCATATAACATCAACATGACCTCAGTAAAAGTTTTCTGGTTTTCGAGATATTGCCACTCTTATGTTTTTTTCAAAATCTATACTTTTTGGTAATTTTCTCGCCTCTTTTGAATATAAATAATTTCTAACTCATGGTGTTTTTTCTTGTGCTATCATCAATATATGGTTGAGACAATCAACCTATCTTTTCATTAAAAACTAGCTCGCTAACCTCAAAAATAAATCAAGTTGTTTCAATTAAATATAAATCTGAAAACCTTAAGTAAAGTTTGACTATTTACTGTGAAAAAATATTGTACCAGACAGAATCAGCAAATGTTCTTAAAAACTAGCCTATTTAATGGTCTTTCGAAAACGGTGAAACATTTGTGGTTTTCTTTCAAAAGTCTAAAAATTCAAATTTTTGTCATTGAAGTCGTGCTACTTGCGAAATACACTGCGCCGCAAATTTAACGCATACATTAAATATTTCCTAAGGTTTGACTGAATATTTTCTCAGGCGGTGATCAGATTTGAATAAATTTTTCACCAAAATGTAGCGCCGTTCTTTGAGAAAATGCAATAGTTATAAGATGATCAAAAAAAATGAATATACTTATTGTACAGGGTGTTTGAATAGCGACATGTTTTCTTCGTCCAAGTTTGCATCCTTCTGCGGGCAATATCGGGTAGCTCAGGCAGAAAAAAAATCGACGGTGTTATAATCGCATATATTCTGAGTAATTTGTTTTTTCAACCGTCTGTTTATCTTGAGCCACTCGAAAGATATTCATGTTTTTATAACCGCTCACACTTTCCAAACGAAATTTTTTTAAAACTTTTTTGTTAGCTCGTGAAAGACTGTGTTGAAAACTTTGTTTATTTATTTATTTTTAATTAATTGGGCCGATAAATGATGTTAATTAATAAAGATATCAAAACAATGGTTTATAAAAACAATATACATATTTATTGATATACACAAAGTAAAATAACGCATGACCCTCGTTTCCGTGAAACTTCATCTTCTTCAGATGCTTGATGCTAACTAATAAATAGGCTTCTCCGTTTTATGGAATACAAGAAATAAATAAATGACAAATTGTGTAGAAAGGGTGAATAGAAGGATTGTTACAAATTAGTAAAGTAAGAAAAACCCATTCTAAACTGGTAGTCAGGTAGTTCGGTAATTTTGAAAAGATTTGAAAGGCGCTTGTAGTATGGAGAGACATACAGAACCAAATAAACACAGTTTCTACTTGTAATTTTATATATGTTTATATTTATATCTATTATATCATATTATATATATATATATATATATATATATATATATATATATATATATATATATATATATATATATAAGAGAGCCGGATTTACGAATAGGGTGGAGTAGACTGCAGCCTGTAGGCCCCCACCACTCATGGGGCCCCCACCAAAATTGAAATTTGTATAGAGGAAAGTTTAAAATGATTATGTACTACGATGACTAATGCAAATTTGAATGTTATACTCAGCACGGAATTCGATATTATGTGGGAGATTGACGTTACCGATATAATTGAAGATTTTGCTAAAAATAAATCTAGAAAAGTTATAATTTAGTAAAACTATTTTTGTTAGTATTGAGTAGTGTTAGTATTGAGCATAAATTATTAATACATCTATTCGCTCTACGCAAGCCTGAGCTCTAGAAGAATAAAACAATATATTGCACATTCCGAATTAATAGAGTAAAGTTCGAGATATACAAATTATTAAATTGAAAATTTTACAAGAAAATTAATTAATTTTGTTCATGGTAATGAAATTTCTAAAAATGCACATGACTTCTCTAACACTTCAATGTAAACATGTACACCTGAGGTACTCCGATACTTTCAAATCTTGAAATTCAATTATTTTCCGCTATACTATATAGATTTAATAATATATGACTCGCAATTCATACTAAAGTATAAAATTCTTATGATAGCGAACCGTGAAATTTGGGGGTTTTCGCCTCCTTAACTTGGCTCCCACCACTTCTCAGCCCAATGGCCCCAAAAACATTAATCCCGCACTGATATATAATTCTGTTGTTAATAATATAAAGTTTGTATATATTTTGTCTGGAAATGTGATTTGATGAGTTTCTATTTCTAATTTTTACATTGTTTAGTTCATTTATTTTTTGCTTGATGTGTTTATATTTTTATTTCTATGTTTAACATTGTTCAGTTCTTATATTTTTCGCTTTGTCGATAAATTGTGTAATTTTAAAGACAATAAAGGATATTTTGATTTGATTTGATAATCATTTCAAAGTTTTTGTCATTGTCTATTCAACCAAGCGTTATTTTAAATTTTGAACTAATGTTTTTTGAATTACCTGGCAAGAATGCTGTGAGAAATGGTTATGAGAAATAAAATCAATTTGACGAATGTATTGTGAAAAATGTCCACCACCTAATTCCTAACTTCAAATAGTAGAAGCGAATTTCAAAATCTTGTCTAAAACGCGATGGTTCTATTTATGCTAGATATGCTACACCACCTCAATCTCTTTTGCAGAACATAAGACAGGATTTAGAAAATTGAACTATCGTTCAATAGTAATAATAATAAGGTCAATTTAGCCTGAAGCTTTTGAAAAATACAATTTCATGTATATCCACTTCATTTCTAATATTTATCAAATATGAATACTTTCAAAGATCATCTGAATTTCTTCAGTGAATTGCACTTTCAAATGTCAGCAGGTAAGTTGTTGAACTGTCTTATACCCTCATTTAGTGTGGAAGTATGCATCAAATACAACTTAAATTTTTCTACAAAAAGGTCGTCTCGATGTTCCGCAACTATGAATTTCTTTGATGAACCTCAAATTTACACTTCAAAGGTTCTCTCATTTCCGTGTTCAGTTGTTCATAATCTTTTGAGGCTCATTGATGTATGTAAATGCAACAACAGAGAAGCTCAAAAATGTGACAAAACAATCGTTTTGGACAATAACAATCTTGTTCCTATTCACATTCAATTCATTGCGTAGTCTAGCGATAAAATGCGTTTTTTTAGACATTTTGTTGCCAACATATTCAGCATACAACCTAAAATTGAGGTTTTTCTTTAACTTTACACCTGTATTTGAAATTATGACACTTTCTATCAAATCATCAATAATTTTAATTTTGTTGGTTTCTAAGTGTGTATTAGGTACTTATTTCATAGGATGGTCTCACTACCATGAATATTGATTTATTTGTTATATGTTCACTCTGAGGTTATTATCACATAGCCGTAGATATTTATATACAGATCAGTATGTATTATTTGAATCATTTAATCCATATAAACGATATATTTAGCACTGTGTCGTCAGCAAACTATTAAATTTCATAATGTTCAACGCATTTTATAATATCATTAATATAGAATGAAAGTAGTGGACCCAAACCTGTTCCCTGCGGAATGCCATATTTGTTAACCCTCTGCTGCCGACTATGCAAATATGAATCAAACGAATCACATTAATTTTCTGTGAAACCCATTTTTTCATATTCTTCGATAAAAAAATCTATCAGCATTCTCAAATCCCTCTGAAAATGAAGGAAGGTAACCAAAACTATTTTACCTTCATCTATTATTTTCATACACTTGTCATACACATTCAAAATACTACTCTTACATGAATGCATACCACGAAAATCTGATTGGTTATTCACGAGATTGATTATTCTGAAAGAATCTACTTAGTTACTGTTTTAATGAGCCACTGTGCTCAGTATCAAGTGGCTCAGAACAGATGGGAATGGAAGATGTTGGGAAAGGCTTATATCCAGGAGTGGGCAAACGAAAGCTGACAAAGAAGAAGAAGAAGACTGTTTTACTGCTCTAATATTTTTTCATACAGTGAAGATATATTTATTCCTTGAAATTGCTCACACGGCGCATATTTGAATATAGGAACCATATATTCGTTACATTGAATCGTTTTTGCATAAACACTTTCGTGGTTCGAATAATTTTTTCAGATGAATGGTTGAATTGACTGTGAGAAAAGCTTTAGAAGGATGTGTTACTCGACCTCTCCTGCTATTTAAGTTTTTTTAAGGGGTGGCGCTGGGCGATAAGAGGATGCAAATAAAAGCTGGCATATATATTGTAATAACAGAAACAAATTACTGTTTATCTCTTCGTAAAATTTGATGGAGACATAAATACTATTATGAATATCATAAACAAATAATTTCCAAATGAAAATCATTATAACTATCATTTTTCTGAATAAGAAACTTTTTTCTGTCGACTATTATCAATATGTCATTAGTACCTCTTCATGAAAAAAGTATTGAAATATACTTTATGAGAAGTTAAAATTAAGTTTTATTCACAAATATTGTCCTGAATGGTAACTATGTCCTCTAAAATTTTTATTTGTGGGTCTTGAATAGTATCAGAATTTTTCATTCGTTGAAATCAACTATTAAAAAATTGTCATAATTTATAAAAGCATTTCGAATTGCACGGTTGACAAAATAAAGAATTAATCTATCCACACCCTCATATTTATAAATATTAATAGAAAGTTATTCATTAATATCGAAATGCATCTGCACAGAAACATATTATGTGAAAAGTATCTAGTCGTATTTTTGCTGAAAATAATAGACAATTGCAGTCTAGTATTGAGTTTGACGTTTCGCGTCATTTGTTTACTAAAGTGCAACTGTCTATAAATTTTTTTGGTTTGATATCAAACCAAAAAAAAATAGTATTTTAGGTACTTCAGACATAAATATAACTATATTTTAATGCACTGTTATAGTTTCAAATTACAAACAAGAATAAAAACAAAACGCGCAAACAGCAAAGCTCCGTCACTAAGTTCTTATTTTACCCTCATTTTCTTTACTTTCAAATTCCTCCAAGTTAATTTAGAGAGGATAAAGAGATGCACAAAACTTAAATACCTTTAAAGACGCATGAAATTTCTTAATCGAAATATCGGCTGTGAGTGAAAATATTTGTAACCCCTAAATAGAATCTCCTTAACCCTTAACTACTGACAGGAGTCCCACAGACTCCTTGAAGCGCACTATACGTCATATCTCCCATCACAATAGAAGCAGATGCCTGTTTCTTTCAGTACCTTCCTGAACTTACGCAAGTGTGTATATGTTTGAATTTCGCTGATTTTCATTTGATCTCGGGCAAGCTATATCGTATGAGGAGTCTGTGGGACTCCGTGTCAGGGTTAGTGTTATAAAACTCATGTAAATTATTATGGCTTGTACTTGTAGAGTGAAACCAACGGACAAAAATTTTGAGGAGACTTTGCTTCAATGGTTTGAAAACTAGAAATTCATAATAGCGATGTGGAACCAGATGACAACGTATTGAAAGAATTGATTCGGGGCATTCTTCAAATACCCTATGTACCGGAGCCTCAGACTGGAGATGAAACCCTTCTCACCAGAAAATATTGCCACATATGTCCTCCGAAATTGAAAAGAAAGACCACATATGCCTGTTCAACTTGCAAAAAACCAACGAAAAGTTTTCCTAGTGTGTTGCAGCCAATCTAACTGAACAATTTTTTTGTATATTTTCGGTGCTTGTCATTTTTTTTTAGCTTTTTTTGTCAACATTTAGTTTACGTTTTGTTTACTCCACATACAGAGGAGAACTCGATTTCAAAAGAAATTATAAATATTCTGATTTCAACAACTTGATACAGCCCGCTATTTAATTCATTGTAATTTTTTTTTATAATGTTGAGTTTGGTAATTTCTCTATTACTATTTACTTTTTAAAGAATGAAGATTTTGCAACTCTCTTTACCCTTTCTGAATGAAGTAAGTTATCACTTTAAATCAATAGATATTTCGAAAAAGTATTGACAAACTGTGGAAAGCCTAATAAAAAAGGAGTCTCGCAGACTCCGTGTCAGGGTCTGTGTGAGGAAATAGGTGTCAGTAGTTAAGGGTTAAGATCAATCAAATTCAATTGTTGAATAGATGATCAAAAATCCTCAGAAAATCTTGAAATTTCAACACAAAAATTGCGATGGTAAGAGAAATCAATTGAAACCCTCAATGATCACCTTTCTTACTCAATCCTTTTACCAAATTTCAACAGAATAACTCAATCATCAGAAGCTGCAGAGGTGTGTGAAACTTCAAAAATGGATATGTAGTTCATAATTGATTTCCACATTTTCGCACTATTAAGAAAACTTTCACCCACAGCACAAATTTTGATAGTTTTATTCTGCATTAGGAAATACCCCAGATAACAGCTCATTTGGTCTGATGGAGACCTCTAGAAGTGTCAAAATGTAACTATAATAAAAAAATATGCCTGTCATATATATCAGACATCTAAATTTTTCGAAAATCGTCATCCAGAAAGTCTGAAACGGACATTCCATTCATTAGTCTACTATTTCCTGGGAAAAAACGGCTGTTAATCAGCACAAAGAACATTTTACACTCATATATATATATATATATATATATATATATATATATATATATATATATATATATATATATATATATATATATATATATATATATATATATATATACATGTATATAATACAAATTAGATTAAAATAATTTCCCTACGATAATAATGTTGTAGATGAATATTTTATTGGAAAGTCATAACGTAGGTAACGAAAATGTTAATAATGAAGTTTTTATGCATCGCTTAATCAGAGATAAAGAATCTGCTGAAATTTTCGAATAACTTGTCATCATCTCTAGAAAGTTTCAGATAACTATACAATATTAAAATATCCGAGACTTCCAAACTCGTGCAGGCTCTCCATTGAAGTTGTGCCAACTCGTTAAACTTCGTATAGTATTTTTCTCAACTTAGTTTTCGCGATTCCGGGAAAAAGAGACACTTCCGTTGGCAAGGATATTTAATAAATTATGATAAACCATTCAAACAAATTCGGCCTCAATTATATCATCCTTAATTTCTCATCTAATCTGCGAGCGACTGTAAATTTTCCAAACACTTTTATGTATTATATGTCACGTAAGTATGTCTTCACAAATTATATTCGTCATTTGGAATTCTTTTGGACAACATTCAGAAGCAATAAATTGGCTATTTTACAGCCAATCCTTGTGAATCGTGACAACAGACGTCATTCATTGTCTAGACTGGAACATTCATTTGGGGCATGTTCCCATTTGGATAGAAATCTAGATTCAGAAAGAGAAGAGTAGTTATAGCGTAATAGTTTGGTTTGCCTTAATTTGTTCTTTCCGATTCTTATTTCCTTCATTTCAAATATTCTTCGTGGGCGAATAGCTTCGTCAGATATTTAGTGATATCGTAAAAACTAAATAAAAAAGGCGTGAGCAGCAGAGCTCCATCATTAAGGTCGTATTTTTCGCTTGAAATGCATCGCGTCGAGATGCGATTATAACGGATAGAATTATATTTTGAAAAATCACACTTGAATAGTACACTAATAGAAAAAAAAATTTTATTTCATAAAAAAAAATTGTGATGTGCATTGTGGTTGAAAAAAAGAAGTTGAAACCAACGAAGGAACGTATCTCACCATCAACATAATCCACTAACAAAATTTCAGCCCTTTGTTGTGAAAAAAAATTCGCGAACTGCATCGCGTACTGATAGCAATTCGACCGGAATAGTCACCACAAAAAATTGAAACCAAAAAAGTATTTTAAGTCAACATAATCTCAATGTACTTCAACCCTTTAACTCAATCTGCATAAGCTGTATAATTCGGCAATTTTTCCAAATTCACGAAAAAAGAAATATCTACGTAATAATGGCGGCGGTTGATAAAATTCAACCAAATTTTGAAAGTTTTGATCTGCAACAACAAAATTTCAGGTATCAAATTTCAGCTCATTTGACTCGATGGGAGCCGGGATATATATATATATATATATATATATATATATATATATATATATATATATATATATATATATATATATATATATATATATATATATAATATATATATATATATATATAATCTCTTGATAATTATTAGCAATAACAGGCTTGCTGAATCTCAAAAAACTCGATTTTATTAAAAAGTTGACGTTTCGCCACGACATTCGTGGCTTTATCAAAACTTTTCATATATATATATATATATATATATTATATATATATATATATATATATATATATATATATATATATATATATATATATATATATATATATATATATAAAGTTTTGAATAAAGCCACGAATGTTCGTGGCG
>JARQZK010000839.1:197500-253535 GCA_030704885.1 Cynegetis impunctata
GGTAAGTATCATGCTTTTTTTTATTAAGTGATGAATATATTTTGCGTGTTAAACTCACTTGCACTGTTATAAAATAGATAAAAACACCCATCCTTTCTTGTTGCTTCGAACCTTATAACCTTAAATCTGTAGCTTTAACCTCGATGGGGCGTTTTAAAAATCGAAATTGATAATACGCCCCACTATTTGTTGTGTAAAATGCCCCAGTATTTGCATCACCTTTATACTAAATAGGTTTAGTATTTTTGACAGAAAATGAATCGCAACTACAAGAGAAAAACGTTACCAGCGTCATGGACCGCAGAAGATTTAGATGAAGCCATGCGACGTGTCCGTAGCAAAGAAATGGGGGAAAATTAAGCTTCGAGGAATTTCAAAATACCATCTAGAACCTTGAAAAGACACCTTATCTCCGGTGAGTCTAAAGGACCCCTTGGACGGAAGCCAGTTTTTTCGATAGAATATGAGAAGAAGTTAGTGGCCCATATAAAAATACTAGAAAAGATTTCATTCGCTCCGGAAAAGAAAGATGTAATAGAAATGGCATTCCAACTCGCTGAAAAATTCAATATCAAAAACCCATTTTCAGAAAATTCGGAATTAGCAGGAAATATATGGTTTGCAGGATTTATGACTAGTAATCTTGTAATCTTGTAAATGAATTAAGTCAAAGAAAATCGGAAGGCTTATCACTATCTCGAGTTTACGGAGTCAATCGGAAGGACGTCCTAGAATTTTCTGATTTGTTATATGTCTTGTGGTGGCTCACCTATCAGTTACTTAACACGCAAAATGGGTTTTTAGTAACTGATTTATCAAAGAGACTGATTTCTGTTTTAAGATCAATATAAGTGTTATTGTTTTGTTCAAAAATGTTATGCATACTCTGGGGCATTTTGTAAAAGGTGTGAGGCGTATTACCTGAGGGTCGCTTTGCAAAACGCCTCATCTTGGGTTTGAAAAAAAATAGAATATTGCGATATCTGTAATTACTGATATTGTTATATGATTGCCATATTGTAGCCAAAGAACCAAATGATGGTCCAAAATAAAAATTTGATTATATCTTCTATTTTTGTCGTTTTATTACACTTTAAAAAAAAGAAAGGCGTATTACCTAGTTTTACCCTAGTAGATAGATACAATCGCAAGCATGTTATATATTATTACTGTAGCTGCCCAGACAGGTTTCTACAGCTAAAATTTATTTATATATATATATATATATATATATATATATATATATATATATATAATATATATATAATATATATATATATATATATATATATAATATATATATAGATATAGATATATATATATATATATATATATATATATATATATATATATATATATATATACATAAATATATATATATATATATATATATATATATATATATATATATATATATATATATATGTATGTACCTATATAGGAAATATGCACAGATGTTACTTCCATTTACTACGGAGCACATTATGAAAAACCATTCCGTGACGAACAAAAATACGACAAAGCTACTTCTTGACAAATGACTTTCAGGCAAGAATAATATTTATAAATAACCATGTTGCAAATGGCACTTTGTAAACTGTTCCAGAAATGAGAAAATAATGGAAATAAAATCATATTTTCACTACTACTATCACTTAATATGTTTTTGAATCATAAGTTGACCAAGTAAATATTTATTCAAAAAAATGCTCCGATACAAAAGTGAAACTCTCGACATACAAAACCACATTATATACAACAGAGCTCGATCTATAAGGTCGTATTTTTCCAGAAAAATGCATCACGTCGAGATGCGGTTCTAAGGGGTTGAATTATATTCTGAAAAATCACGCTTAAATAGCAACCCGAATTAAAAAGTAGATAATATTTTAATTTATTGAAAAATAATTGCATCGCGGTTGAGGTAAAAAGTTGAAACCAACAAAGGAACTTACCTCAACATCAACTCAATCAACGTACT
The DNA here is from genome assembly GCA_030704885.1 of Cynegetis impunctata. Lineage (NCBI taxonomy): Eukaryota > Metazoa > Arthropoda > Insecta > Coleoptera > Coccinellidae > Cynegetis > Cynegetis impunctata. The sequence continues at coordinate 199,482 of JARQZK010000839.1, forward strand.
AACTTTTACCCCTTTATTGTATATTGTAAAAAAAATTCACGAAGTGCATCGGCGTACTGATGGCGAAAGAAATCGAGATACAATTCGAACGAAATAGCCACCACCAAATGCAGCGCGATTGAAAAAAAGAGTTGAATTCCACGAAGAATAGTTTTTCAACATGAACTCAAGGTACGTATCAAGTTTCAACCCTCTAACTCAAAAGCCATGAAAAAACATGAAATATCGACGTAAAAATGGCGGCGGTTGGAAAAATTTTATCAAATTTTGCTAGTTTTGTTCTTACTCGGAAAGCACTTCAGATACCAAATTTCAGCTCATTTGGTGTAATACGAACCGCTGGAGATGTCAATATGTACCGGGAAGGAAATTTATATGAAAATATAAGACACGATTCTCATTTGGAGTAATTGACTCATGAAACATATCTTCACTACAATAATTGATATTTCTACAGGGTTGAAGCTTGATACGTACATTGAGTTCATGTTGAGAAACTATCCTTCGTGAAATTCATCTCTTTTTTCAATCGCGCTGCATTTGGTGGTACCCACTATGCAAATAATTGTTACAGTCACGTTAATTTAACATCACATTGTGCTAATGTTCTTCCCTTTTTTCCTCTTGTTTTCATCACATGCACATCTTCACAACCGCTTATGCCCAGCTTAGGGCTGTTAACTTTTGTGATGTTACAACTGAACTTCTCAGCGATGTTAAAGCGCTGCCTTTTTACATTACTGTGATGTTACTAGAACTTCCTCAAAAGGAAGTCTTTATAATGAACTAAAAGCAACATTTCTGTTACATTCAGAAATGCCCTTTAACATCTAGTACATATTGATGCAATGTCTATGAAACAACATCTTACCAATGAACTGAATGCAACATTTCAAAAACGATACAGTATATTCTTTTAGATGTTGTATGGATATTACTTAAACCTCTAAATAATATACCTCAATATTCTAGATTACATCCTATAGATGTTTCAGCAAATACACGGTGAACAACTAAAAACGCCGGCTGCCGGCCATATCTCAAAAAAGAATCATGATTCAACTTTAAAAAAATACCTCAAGGAAAATGAACCTGAAAAATATTTTTTGTGTTACTAAAATATCCGCTAGGGAATGGAAAGAACACTTAAAAACATATAATAAGGTGATTATCACCAAGAAATAAAAACTAAAGGTATCCTAAATATACAATCATAAAGATTTCAAAAGTTGCATTTTTAGTTCACCTTTTGGTATATTTCTTTTTTGGAGATAATCACAGTATCATGATTTTGAGTGCTCATTCCATCCCTAGTGGTTATTTTAGAAACTCATAAATATTTTCTAGCGATTTTTCTTTCCAAAAGGTAATGTTTTTTATTTGTACCAATATTCTTTTCTGAGATGTGGCCTACAGTCGTTCTTAGTTGTTCACCCTGTACATTTAAAATAAAAAAGCAATAGAAGATTTAAATAGTATATTAACTATTAATAAATAGAACACTGAAAATAAAAATGAAACAAATCCAGCCTTAAAATAAATATCTTGTCCAGAAAAAGAAATCCAACCTAAAAACAAATATCCTGTCCGGGAATCTAACCTAAAAAATATATAATAGTGTAATCATATTACATAACAAGTGTGGAAAGTGATATATGACACATCTTAACAAAAATTGAATTTGTGTGCAACCGTATATATATATATATATATATATATATATATATATATATATATATATATATATATATATATATATATATATATATATATATATATATATCAAGCTGTAGTTACTATAACCTAACACGATTTAAAACTGAATTGATAAAGATTACTGATACCTTATAGCTGGTTTACAGAATAATTATCAGAATAATTTTTTAATATTAAAACTATAAAAATTTCAAACTATCAAAACTTTACAAAACGTTACGGTATATCAACGGTATATCCCTCCACCCGGAATTTCAATGTTGAATAGCCGATTAAAGTATTAAAATGATTATATTTAAGTTTTAATAATTATGATTTTGGAATAAGTACTTACTGATAACTGTTGATCGTCCGTTGTAACAAGAAAATGCTTTTACTGAAATAAAACCGCGAAACTGAAAACGACGCTGCCACCACTTATAACCTACTTGCACGCCACGATTCGCCATATATCATGCTTGTCATTGTTTTTTTCGTCGTCTGTTTTCTTCTTTTTTATAATTTTATGAATACACCATTCAAACAGCTCACCCAGTGCCAGGAAGTTACTAAAGATAGTTCGAAAGTTGTAAAAGTAACTACAAAATGTGATCATCTCAGAAACATGTTAATTTGTAATATTGCAGCAATGTTCTGTATGTAACATTAGTGAGACCTATACAAATTAACATCGTATGGATGTTTCCTCAAAGAAGTTGCTGAAAAGAAGTTCATAGGGTGTGTATATCACTGCGAATTCAAGTAGTATTGTGTACATCTAAAATATGTTTTAATTACATAACATGGATGTTAATGAAGTTGGTTATAAAATTTAAACATTTAGGAGATATCTTTTTAACGTTTTAAATAAACATCACGAAAAGTCTCTAAAAAGAACATCACAAAATAGACTTATGATGTTTCTTGTTCAGTGGGTAGCTATTCTATCTCGATCTGTTTCGCCATCAGTACGCCGATGCACTTCGCGAATTTTTTCACAATATACAATAAAGGGTTAAAATTTATTTCGTTGAGTGAGTTGAAGTGCGTTCCTTTGTTGCTTTCAACTTTTTACCTCATATTTTCTACTTTTCGATTTGGGTTGCTATTTAAGCGTGATTGCTATCTAAGCGTATGTCGAGACTTTCACTTTTGTATCGGAGCATTTTTTTGAATAAATATTCACTTGGTCAACTTATGATTCAAAAACATATTAAGTGATAGTAGTAGTGAAAATATTATTTTATTTCCATTATTTGTTCATTTCTGGATCAGTTCACAAAGTGCAATTTGCGACATAGTTATTTATAAATATTATTTTTGCCTGAAAGTCATTTGTCGAGAAGTAGCTTTGTCATATTTCGTTCGTCACGGAATGGTTTTTTATAATGTGCTCCGTAGTAAATGGAAATAACAGCTGTGCATATTTCCTAATGGTTTAAGCTAATGCGTTTTTCGAATACGTTTTTGCTGCTCTAAGGTCTAATTTAAGTGGAATCAGGTTGACATAAAAGCATTGAACAAAGTCATTCTGAAGTCATTTACAGGCAGCAGTTAACACATGTTGCTATAAATTATTTTGCGCTGAATGGAATAGTTTCAAATCAATGAATTATGGATAAATAGAATATTTAATAAACCGTTGTGACTGTTTGCATCAAATGATTTAAAAAGAATCAAATAGAAATACTGAACTCATTAGCAGGTGTAGAAAAACACTTATGACGTTCCTAAAGACGAAGACAGCTCAATAATTTCACCTTTTCTACTCTAGTTTCAGAGAGGTATATCGGAGTGGATATTTGTTCATTAGGAACATAGTATTCAATATATAAATGCAAATGTTTCGTCAAAAATGACAGAAAATTACTATTTCCGTCGACCTCTAAATAAAAGCTTACTTTAACGTACACGAAATTGATCATTAATGACCCATTTTAATGTGCAATTTCTCCTATTTTAATGTATGATTGTCATGGGCAACCAAACACAAAAATATTCAGCACGGAATAGTTGAATTATTCTGTGTCTGTACTGTTATTCCACAGAGAAAAGGAATTCATAATTCAAATCGAAAAATTTAACTCTATACAAAATAAAGTAGAAACTGCGGAAAAAATTTTATGCAATAATCGTTCGAAAGTAAATAACACTTCAGCTTTCACCAGTTCCACATATTCCTTATCGAATATTGTAGGTAATGTTAACTATTCAGAATGTCACATGTCTAATATTCCATCTATGAATTTCTCAAATTGTTCCATCGGGAGCATAAATATAAATATATCGAAACATAGAAACATAGAAGTTTATATTGTGTCAAGTGTATCTGTCATGCAAAATAAAAATTTATTTCAATCAAGAATTTATACTCAATTCATGATGAGGTCGACGGAAAAATCTTGTAATAAACTCGTTTATTAATGTAGCGATTAATGGTCTCGAACTATTAACGCGCTCGCTCCGCTCACGCGTTAAAATATCTCAACCATTAATCGCTGTCATTAATAAACTAGTTTATTAAATAACTATTTGAATTCAATTTTTTAGGGAAGATGTTGCTTTCATTTTTAAATTTGAATTTCATGAACATTCAGTTGTTATCATTGAAACCTTATTTATTCAATTGTCAAAATAGCTTTCGGATCAAAACTAATAATATCTTGTCTTGCTTTTATTACGTTGGTGAATGAATCCATAAATTTCAAAGTTGTTATTAAAACAGATCTGTTTGTCCTTATTTATGACTTAAATATGTTTACTCTCTCATTTAACCAAGATTATAAAGCTGCTACCAAAAAACAGTATTTTAAATAACTTAAACTAAATTATTTGATATTAGTTTCAAATTTTCAATTAAAAACAAAACATTTATTACTCCAAAAAGTCAGTTTACAAGACATGAAGTTTTGTATACCAAATTGACATAATGATTAAATTATGAAAAATACTTCACTTATAATGATGTCAACTTATCAAAACATTACTTCAAAAAACTTTATTTTTATGAAGAAGTAAAAACAAAATTTATAGTTATTGAAATTGAAGTGTTCTATAATTGCTGATAAACTCTACTTGCTTTGGATTATTAACATCTATTTGTAAAGTTAAACAAATAAAGCATAACTACTTCAAGCGACTGCATATTCAGAATTAGATAAATCGATCAATCCTATCTGAAACAGAGGTGTTCGAAGCAGATAGAGGTATTGAAACTGTGTGTAAAAAAATACTACTAATTGTTTGTTCCAAATCATCAATAGTTATTATTATTACTTTCGCCACATTACAATATAGTCTGAGGACCGAGCCGATGACCGCCTTAATACAAAATATGCAACAATAAACACATATAAAACGTAAGTTGTAGTTAAACTGCAAACCACAATTTAAGATTGGTCATCAATTTTGTTTTTGAAAACATTAACCGACTATGCTCTGACAACGAAGTCGAAACTGAATTGGCTCTATCTCTGCGCAGACTTTTTACTCTAATGTCACCATGAAACAAATAGACTATTGCTTTGTATCGCAGTCAGAAGTCAGGTGTGGGAGTATATTCTACATCCGTTTGACACCACCAAGACCAAGATTTTAGAATTGCTCAATGGTGGCCTCATATTAGTGACATGAGTTTTCAACGTTTGGCCTTTCTGTTTGCCCTTAAGTGAGATACCTATCAGTTTTTGACAAATGGCACTATGATTTGTTCACATTTTATTAGGACCTATTCGTGAGTGGCACCGACGTCAAATGTTCTAACATTCTGTCTTGAAGGATGAATGGGAATTCCATGTCAAATCTAGCTTCGTTGGAGGGTATACATATTCTCAGGCACTCGATATGTCTCAATTCTTATGAACGTTATCGCTTGCAATCTTCTTTGCTTGATTTCAAGAATTTTTCTTTCAATATTTTTTGTATTATTTTGTTCCTCATCTGTTTGGGTCTCCCTCGCTTTCCACTACTTGTCATCCCGCTTTGCCACAATCTCTTGGTGGACACTGAGTTATTCATTCTCTGTAAGTGTTCCCCACCATCCTAGTTATCTTTGTTCATCTATTTTCTGTAACTATCTTACATTTATTTTTGCTCTGATGTTCTCATTCCTAATCCTTGTCACTTCCTGAGGCCCTGTCAGGTCAATTTGCACTTTTCTCTTTCTGGCAATATTAACATATCACACGCATATGTTAGGATCAGTCTGTACAGTGACTTTGTAAACCTTCATTTTCGTCGGCCTAGAAACCTTCTTTTTGTTTATATATATATATATATATATATATATATATATATATATATATATATATATATATATATATATATAATATATATATATATATATATATATATTATATATTTATTCGAATTGTTGTTGCCTGTGATCTATTTTTAATCTTTTGATAATTATTAGCAATAACAGGCTGGTTGAATCTTAAAAAACTCGATTTTATCAAAAAGTTGACGCCTCGCCATGACATTCGCAATTGAAATTTCTTTGACATTTATTGATTTGAAAAAATTGAATAAAACAGGGCTGCTTTGTATATGCTATTCAGTCTAATATTAATATTCAAAATTCTTATCATTAGATCGTAAGGGAAACCAAAGAAACCTTTACCTACGTAATGTTTGAAAATAATAATAATAGGGTACTATTTATCTAACAACAAAGAAATTAGTTATGGGAAAACATTAAAGAAGTGGAGTAGAATTATCGGAATAGTACGCTTATATGGAAGCAGCCGTTGCTATTATTATTATTTTCAAACATTACGTAGGTAAAGGTTTCTTTGGTTTCCCTTACGATCTAATGATAAGAATTTTGAATATTAATATTAGACTGAATAGCATATACAAAGCAGCCCTGTTTTATTCAATTTTTTCAAATCAATAAATGTCAAAGAAATTTCAATTGCGAATGTCATGGTGAGGCGTCAACTTTTTGATAAAATCGAGTTTTTTAAGATTCAACCAGCCTGTTATTGCTAATAATTATCAAAAGATTAAAAATAGATCACAGGCAACAACAATTCGAATAAATAATTAAATATTGCAAGCTGAAAATATGGCAATGATCCTAAACTTAAGCTGAGAGTTTTAAAATGTAAGTACCCTTTTTTTAAAAGATTTGAAATTCTAAATAAATAAAAAATTTCATTAAAAACGGCTACTTCCATATAAACGAACTATACCGATAATTTTTGCTTTACTTGTTTAATATTTCCCAAAACTAATTTTCTTTTTTAATGTTAATTTACTCTTTCTGAGATCTCTCGGATGGAATTAATCGCCTCCGTGGCAAAGTTTGACCAAATCTCCCATACCGGAGAGTTCAAACAATAAACCACAAATAAGTGATTTTCTTCCATAACAGAGGATTTTATTATAAAAATTTCATTAAAAACGGCTACTTCCATATAAACGAACTATACCGATAATTTTTGCTTTACTTGTTTAATATTTTCCCAAAACTAATTTTCTTTTTTAATATTAATTTACTCTTTCTGAGATCTCTCGGATGGAATTAATCGCCTCCGTGGCAAAGTTTGACCAAATCTCCCATACCGGAGAGTTTAAACAATAAACCACAAATAAGTGATTTTCTTCCATAACAGAGGATTTTATTTATTAAACTATTTTCATCTCCAAATTTTCAATCCAATACTTAGCTACGCCGTTCTGATGAGGACCGAAGAGTCCGAAACACGTGTCAACGGCTGCTTCCATATAAGCGTACTATTCCGATAATTCTACTCCACTTCTTTAATGTTTTCCCATAACTAATTTCTTTGTTGTTAGATAAATAGTACCCTATTATTATTATTTTCAAACATTACGTAGGTAAAGGTTTCTTTGGTTTCCCTTACGATCTAATGATAAGAATTTTGAATATTAATATTAGACTGAATAGCATATACAAAGCAGCCCTGTTTTATTCAATTTTTTCAAATCAATAAATGTCAAAGAAATTTCAATTGCGAATGTCATGGCGAGGCGTCAACTTTTTGATAAAATCGAGTTTTTTAAGATTCAACCAGCCTGTTATTGCTAATAATTATCAAAAGATTAAAAATAGATCACAGGCAACAACAATTCGAATAAATAATTAAATATTGCAAGCTGAAAATATGGCAATGATCCTAAACTTAAGCTGAGAGTTTTAAACTGTAAGTACCCTTTTTTTAAAAGTTTTGAAATTCTAAATAAATAAAAAATTTCATTAAAAACGGCTACTTCCATATAAACGAACTATACCGATAATTTTTGCTTTACTTGTTTAATATTTCCCAAAACTAATTTTCTTTTTTAATGTTAATTTACTCTTTCTGAGATCTCTCGGATGGAATTAATCGCCCTCCTGGCAAAGTTTGACCAAATCTCCCATACCGGAGAGTTCAAAACAATAAACCACAAATAAGTGATTTTCTTCCATAACAGAGGATTTTATTTATTAAACTATTTTCATCTCCAAATTTTCAATCCAATACTTAGCTACGCCGTTCTGATGAGGACCAAAGAGTCCGAAACACGTGTCAACGGCTGCTTCCATATAAGCGTACTATTCCGATAATTCTACTCCACTTCTTTAATGTTTTCCCATAACTAATTTCTTTGTTGTTAGATAAATAGTACCCTATTATTATTATTTTCAAACATTACGTAGGTAAAGGTTTCTTTGGTTTCCCTTACGATCTAATGATAAGAATTTTGAATATTAATATTAGACTGAATAGCATATACAAAGCAGCCCTGTTTTATTCAATTTTTTCAAATCAATAAATGTCAAAGAAATTTAAATTGCGAATGTCATGTCGAGGCGTCAACTTTTTGATAATATCGAGATTTTTAAGTTTTAACCAGCCTGTTATTGCTAATAATTATCCAAAAGATTATATATATATATATATATATATATATATATATATATATATATATATATATATATATATATTAGGAGTGACGCTTGAAAAGAAAGGTAGACTAGAGCAGAACTTCATTTGAAACTACATAAGGCTAATTAGGTTTGCCATGCGCAGAGAATTTCAAATGAAGTTCTGCTCTAGTCTACCTTTCTTTTCAAGCGTCACTCCTAAATATTGAAACCCCTCAACCTATTCGATTGTCTCCATTCCTAGCGATGTTCGTGTTTTTATTTTCATCCGCACGAATTCAGTTTTAACTATGTTCACCTTCATTTTCTTTAAGCATCTCATTCCACCCATTCAAGTCTGTAAAAATTCATCATATTCAGGTTATAATAATATAAGGTAATAATATTCATATTGTGTATTATAGTACACATAGCATAAAAATAACGCATCATGAAATCAAGAATAATTACAGGTTCGTTACTCCTTTTAATATATTTTTTCTAAGAGATATTTACATAATAGAGAGACCACTATTACTTTCGTTGGACAAGAATGTGCATTTATGGTAATAAATAAAAGAATGTACAACGTATCTTCGCACTTGTCTAAATGAAGCCTGTCGAACAGTTTCAAAAGCTAAGCCTTAAGTGCTCTCAGCGACAACTATGTACTTATTGCTAGGAAATTGTGATTCCAAAGTAATTGAGGAAGTATTAATTACACTAACGTTCATGTTTATATCGTCGGCCCGTCAAATAATTTAAATGCATGAATAATTCGATCCGGAAGAGGTGTATTGTACCGCTTAAATGCACAGTTTATATTCTAATTACATTGCTTATAAAATAATACAACAGTTACGTTGTGAAGTTTGGGGCGTGATTAACATGAAAAATTTCAGTACAACAGAATATTTTATAAGCAATTTATTTCAGAAAAAAATATTTTTTTTTATGTTGCTAAGTGTGGGAAGTAAATTTTTTTCAGATAAGCCTGAAAAATAAATTTAACTCATATTATAATTATCTCGAACGTAATACTTTGTCGCTCGTTACACTCTAGACACTAGGCAAATGGAAGCTAGGCTTAGAGATGATGAAACGTAATATAAGCGTGATACTCTCAAGGTCAGCTGTAATCGTATAACTATGCATATTGATATGTGTTCTTATATACGCTCCTTTCAACAGCAGCGGCATGTTCAATTTCAAAGACGAACAAATTCAATAAGTAAATTAAAAACTATGTAATACTTTTATTTTGGAATATAGAAATATTCCTGAGAATTCATATTGAAGGTGAAATTGGTTCTTTATTGTAGATTACGTATGATTCTGGAATAGAAAATCGATTATTATGTTTACTATGCATTCGTATAATGTTATTCTGAGGTTTCAATGTTTCAATGAATAATAATTATGTATATATATATATATATATATGCTAATAATTATCAAGAGATTAAAAATAAATCACAGGCAACAACAATTCGAATAAATATATATATATATATATATATATATATATATATATATATATATATATATATAAAAAGTTTTGATAAAGCCACGAATGTCGTGGCGAAACGTCAACTTTTTAATAAAATCGAGTTTATTGAGATTCAACAAGCCTGTTATTGCTAATAATTATCAAGAGATTATATATGTATATATATATATATATATATATATATATATATATATATATATATATATTTATATATATATATATATATATATATATATATTATATATATTTATTTTATATATATATATATATATATATATATATATATATATATATATATATATATATATATATATATATATATATATATATATATAGAATATGTTTATCGACAGAATCACTAAAATCCTTGGTAATTATGGATAATAATATATATAGTTCGGGTAGCTGTGATAACAAACATAGTTATTTTTTGTTCATAGTATAATAATTTATGTTAATAATATAATAAGAAAATATATCATAATGGCCCCAATGAGAATATTGTTTTTCTTCTACTACATTAAAAATAAACTTTCCTCTCCTGAAAAGTTATTGTTTTAAATAGTTTCCATTTCTGGGAGTAATATATAAATCCTAGTTTATATCATTCAATTACTCTCAAACGTTGTTAATTAAGTTCGTTGTGTCTGCTATTCAATACATTATATATAGCGAAAGTAACTTTATTTCAATTATGTGTCTCATGACACCTCTCGACTATTTTAGACGTTTATGAGCTAAAAATTATATTATTTCTCATAAACCCCATTTATAATTGAATCTTCACCGATGTTTATATTATCTTGTATGAATTATGATTGCACTTCAACATGAAAAAGTGTTTACAAAGTTTTGATCATTCGAGTTTCTCCACCAAGTAAAGTTGTAAAGTTTTTGGTACTTACGTACTTTTATAAATTTCCAACTATTTATGTAGTAACAAGAATGTAATTTTTATGTTTGCTTCAGTTGTTATATGTAGGCATATCAATTAAAATTAGCAAAACGACTAAAATGAACGATTAACGACATTTTGGTTTTTTCTTAATGTCTTGGTCTTTTAGGGCCATCTGAACAAGCTACATTTTGTGATCATCAGGGTGTGCTATTATCAAATTTTGGGTTCAAAATTACTTTATATTCACATGATTACCGCAAGCACACTGATAACTACAAGGATATTGAGGATTATTTATGCATCTACACAGATTCAAATGCTCATATAAGATATATGATATAGTTACTTTTAATTTTTTCAATTTGATTTTAGAAACTGAATATAAGTTTATTAAAATTTTAATGGTTTTAGTATCATTTTTGACAATGATTTCATTTATATTTAATAGAACTTGTTTATTGTCCGTTTTGATTACAGCTAATTAATTCTGTAATTTTTTAATGTTTCATATGTTATTGAAGCATAAATATAATACTCTCTTCGCAATTACAATCAATATTGAATAAAGTATAAACTTTAAAATAAAAACACTTGGTTTATGTTTCACATTATAAAAAATATTTAGATACTGTATTTAGCAGTAACGAAAAGTCGACATGTTTCGAGTTATGAACTCATTATCAAGACTGACTACAGGAGAGTATTACATCCTATTTTATAGAACAGACAAAAGCAAAGGTGATACCTGAAAATCAATTTGTTCGTTTACAAGGGGTAATTGACTATTATGGGCTGAACTTATTTCGAGAATTTCAAGAAGGTCAAGGCGCTTTCCTTTGTTACCTGAATGTAACAATTTGGTTTTGTTGAAATCCAGGAAGTGATTCAATTTTATACAATGCTCGGAGAAGCCAGTGGTATTTTTGTTTTGTAAAATTGACTTTTTATGTTCTTCAACACGAATATTTATATACAATAATATGACAATCAATATTATTGGCTATTTTGAAAGGTGGGCTAGAGTGAAGAATTGATCTGATCTTCTTCTATATATAGTTGTTAGGTACATATTTTTTAAATTAAAAAAATGGTTTATTAAAACAATTTATACATTTATTAAATAAAAAACGCATGACACACGTTTCGGTGAAACTTCACCTTCTTCAAGGTCTAAATGCGAGCTAAATATATTTCTCCGTTATATTGAATACAATAAATAAATAGATGCCCAATTGTGTAGAAAGGGTAAATAGACAGTTTGTTACAAATAATTAGTAAAAGAGGAAAAACCCATTCAAAACTGATAGTCAGATAGTTCGGATTATCGGAACTACCTGAACTACCTCACTAGCAGTTTAGAATGTTTTTTTCCTATTTAACTAATTATTTGTAACCAACCGTCTATTTACCCTTTCTACACAATTTGTCATCTAGTCATTTCTTTTCTTTTTAATTAAAGTTTAGTGTGCTTCGATATCTCAGATCATTAGCACTACGGAACAGTTACATTTTAGTTTACATATAATGGCATTTATCACAAAAGAAAAGTATTACGTAAGATATTTAGATTGAATTGACTAAGTTGGTGTTCTGTAGAAATTTAATGGTAGCTTCCAGTTTTTCAATTTCTTGTCGTAGGGCATCTTGTAGGGAGTTCATCATACCAGTTTGTTTTAAAAAAGGGCTCTTTTGCAACCTTATTTACATAAGGATTCAAAATTATATGATGCGGATATTATTATGTCTTCGTTTGTATAAGCGTTAAGTAATCTATTTACATTATTTGAGTCTGCATGGGAGTTTCCCTCAATTCCAGTGTGCGAGGGAGTGTAAATTAAAATAATGGTGGTACCAGAATTCTCTATTTGCTGACGTTTATTGTTTATTTCATTCACCACGGCATTGTCGGTATACATATTCTGGAGCGACCGTATTGAAGATAAAGAATCTGTGCAAAGACAATAATTCCGTGCCGGTGAAGTTATTATGTTTCTTAATTTACATCATGTATCGGTCCAATCAATAAAAAACATACTTTTTAGGTGAATCAAAATTTTTTTATCAGAATTTCAATTTAGGTTTCTAATTTTTCTTATAAATATTTAATGTTTGAAATATTTTTCTTGATTCCATTCGGACCACAATTTAATTCTAAGAGAATGGTAACAATTATTTTGCATTCGCTTTAATGTCTGATACGGGGACCAGCGGAAATACTTTCCATCGCAGATTCATCTGCTCTATAATTGTGGTTAAGAACAAGAAATTTTATGAAGAAATCCTCGTTATTAATGAATAATTTTTTAATGTGAATAAAACTTCGGTTTTTGCTTTTCACTTTATTTTGTTGAGCATAACAATTGTTTCGCCAAACACAGTGGCTTCATCAGACGTCTGATGAAGCCACTGTATCTGGCGAAATAGTTATGTTTAACAAAATAAAGTGAAAAACAAAAACCCAAGTTTTATTCACATTATTGTGATGTATTTTCACCAAGTATCGGCCCAATCAATTAGTTAGTGAGTAATTTTTTAATATTTATTATTTGATCATTGTTATATATGTTCATGTTATTACTACTCAACTTTTTTTGTGCACTTTATGAGTTTGAGAAGATTAGTTTATTTAACTCTTTGTCATTAGTTCTGTTGCTTTTTGAAGCAGTTCGGATGAATAGACGGAGAAAAAATTATAGTATTACTGGTATTAGATTCCCATTGAACCACAAATACCTATTCCATTGGATTGGTTTAGTTGTGACGTATCGGTTAAAATTAAATTAAAATTTGTTGACGATAAGTATATTGAAAAGTGTGGAACTAACTGGGTAGGATTTTTCTAAGTTAGAGTCTTCATTGGTAATATTGTGAAGTATTAACACTGAAGAAACTTATAGCACGGGGCAAGATTCTATTTGAAAAAATTCGTTGTCAGAACAAAGTTCCAATGAATTTCTCGTCCGTATACCTAAAAGTGTATCACCTATTATCGCTACTGGGCTTGAAATGAATCAAATAAGAGAAGCACTGATATTAGAAAATAAGCGTTTTTATCAATTTATAAATTTGTACTTTATAAACAGTAGTAGAAATGGTAGATCGTGTTCATATAAAAATTAATTATTGAAACGACTTCTTTATGACATTTATACTCCAGACACTTGTTGGGAAAAACAAAAATGAGTAACAGTATAGTTATTAACGTAACAAGGCCGATATGTAGCAAATAACGGATGAGGTTGGATATTGTTATAACTAGCCGAATTCGTTATTTGCGTATCGGCCGTGTGTCGTTAAAGACTTTTCGTAATCCCGTTGAAAGATTATATTTTGATTCCGAAGAAAGAAAAAACCCCGTACCTCGCAATTCTAAAGAAAAATCCCAACGTCGTGCACTCTGTTGTCATGGAACAGTTTGACAGTTTTATAAACAACGTCAGTTTTTTGTGATCTCAAGTTCGCTTTAACGACGACCATGGATGAAATTGATGAAATTGAGGAACAAAATCAAATTCCTTAAGAAATATTGGGAGAATCATGTGCAGTGCAGCGAGTGTTGATTAACTGCCGAAAATAACTCAAGAGTGATATCAAAAAGAATATGAAAATTTTGAAATGTGGCGTAAAAGCAAGAATGTAAAGGTGGTTAATGAAGATGTATTATTAGCCTATGCGAAATGAAAATCAGAGGTTTATTCTCCCAACTCGCTGTGGACCAAGATTTCAATGTTGTTATTGTAAGCAGAATGATGTTTTGAAATGAATATTTGAACAAGTGATTTCTTAACGGCCGCCGGCCGTTATGAAATTATAACGGCCGGCGGCCGTTAACACTGACTTTTCAATTGTCATCTCAATACCGTTAAATCAAAATAACAGTATGGGATTACGAAAATATTAGTAACACTCTCCAGCTCTACTGTATTCGTACATGCATATTGATATATGGTTTGAGAGGAGATATTTCTACGCAGAAGGCATGTTTAGGTTCAGAAATGAATTAATTCAATATTTTGTTTAGACCCATGTGATATTTTTTCTTTGAAGTATAGAAACATTCTTGGAATTTTTTTATTGTAGCCAGAATTGGTTTTTATTGTAGATTATTGTATAATTTCGGAGTGGATAATTGACGAAATAATCTGTCATCTATTCTCATAACGATAATCAGGAATCACAATGAAAAATTAAAAGAATTTATTCACAAAATTAATATTGAATTTTTTCATAATTATGCATAGTAATATATATATATATATATATATATATATATATATATATATATATATATATATATATATATATATATATATATATATATATATTCCACCTAGTTGTGATTGTTCATTATTTCTGTTATATGTTTTCATATTAATATTGTTATCAAAAAATTCGTTACGTAGAATATGGCCCTAAGAAGAATTTGATTTTTGTTCTACTAAATTCTGCTCTTCTGTGTAAAGAAAATTTCACAGAGTTTCCATTTGCTCTCGGAGTCTGTAATATAAAAATCTTTTTATAAATAATTATTTTAAATTTGATTAATCTCAAACAATGATACTTTATTTCATTCTGCCTGCTATTTAGTACATTATATACAGCGAAATTAACTTCGTATCGCCCGAGCGTTCCACGTCATCTGTCTTCATTTTTATATTCGAATATAAATTCTATCCAATTAAGTACAGCTTCAAGTTGAAGCTTTGTTCATGAAAAAAAACCTGAGAGAAATGAAGACCAATTCTTTTGAAACATGAGCAAATAATATTTAGCGCTGACGATAATCCTGATCTTCAATGCAACGATAAAATTCCAATTCAGAATAGACAGAGTTTCTGAGGGAAATATTTACGATGTTGCCATGGTTCGATTTATTTGTTCCATTCGAATGAAAGAATATATCAGAAATATCATTTTTACCTACAATATTTCGATTTGTGTGTTTTGATGAAGAATATGTTTTTAGATTTAGGTATTTATGAAGGGAAATGTTGCATGGAACTTGTATTTGAAAATATGTTTTTTATTCAATTTGCTACATCATAAGAAATTTCTTTACTCACTCTCCCTCTATGCCCCACTGCATGCTAAAAGATAAAATTGAAATTGTATTCAATTCGAAGGAGAAAGAAAGGAACGAAAAATCATCTGATTCTAAATTTTCCGTATTTCAAGTTTATCTTCTTGTATTTTAGATTCTGCGAAACTTTTTCCTAGATAATTCAAAATCGAGATTATTAATGAATACTTCAAACATATTACTAAATTACAGTCATATTACTTATTCGAATAAACCTTACGAATATCATAAACAATATGGCAAAAAAAAAAGAATACAATATAAATTGACTTACTACAGATAACATAAATTAAAACTCAATACATGAACGGAACATTCAATTTGGCGATACAACAACGAACAGAAATAGTCGTATTCTATCCGAATGCCTCATAGAATTTCATCTATGGAGGTGTTATAATACTAATCCTACATTTATTAACAATAACGGTATTTCCATAACCGACCATATTCTGATTACGCCTGATCTTATACGTTATTTTGGGGATCCATGTTTTATCGGACAAACGATAACATCCGACCACCTTCCACTTATAGTCAATTCTACTTTTTCTACTCCCACAATCCAACAACCTTCATTTATCACATTCAGGGATTTTAAAAACTCTGACTGGAAACCGCTCCGTAACCTTGTAGCAGAATATCTTCCCGTCCAGCCAGAAATTCAGAATACTCATGAATTAGATAACACTATTGCTAACGAATAACAACACCTATACTTTATTTTCAACTTGTATGCAAAAATACCAGGAATAAAATAATTTCATATCCAACGCAATCAAAGTACTTGAAACGATCTATTAAAATAAGCCCAACACATTCTCTTATATCACTCAGTGACGTCATTTCATTATGTCCATGCAAAAACCAGTACAAGCTAGACGATCTAATAATATTCGCCAAAAATAAAAGCAATGTTAACCTAGTCACCACTATACAGGAACAGACATCTTCGCTTGAAACATGGTCCAGGACTAAAGGCTTCACTTTTTCCCCTGGTAAAACGAAATGCATATCATTTTCGAACAAGATAACAGTAGAGACACCAATGGTCACATTATACAACATGAACTTAACTTTCATGGACAACATACAATTTTAAGCCATGATATTCGACCAGGAAATCTAACATCAAATATCTTATTTATTCTTATCAAAAAGGATTAACCTATTGTAATATTAAGAACGTAAAAAAAGGGATGCAAAGGAATCGACCTTTCTCACTCTATATGGAGTCCTGATTCGCTCCAAAGTGACTGCATTGCGTAGGTTTCCAGAAAACCATCAGTACTGAGCTTTTTGGATAGCCTACAAAATTCAGTCTTACGCACCATCTTGGAAGACTACAGAACTACTCATATTAAAAGCCTGGAATATGAAATTGGATAATCATCCCTACAAGATAGAATACAATAATTAAGAATATCCTTCGCTGCCAGAATAGCTTCTCTCGACAACGTCCTAACATATAGAAACTCAATAACCGCATGATTCATATCAGCATACGAACAATCTAGAACCGAACCACCTATCTATGAAATAATTCGAATGTACGTGAGGCCAGTTCAAATGCAGAAATCCCTCCCTCTTAATCCCATGAACCTAAACACCCCTACCCCGTGGAGGTATACCAACCAATAATTAACACCCACCTATCCCAATTTAAAAAAAAAGTAGCAGAGCTTTATCACTAAGGTTATATTTTGCGAATTTGTATATCAGTGAATTGAATTATATTATGAAAAATCTGGCGTAAATAGCAAATCTAATTGAAAAGTTGAAAGTAATTGAGGAAAATGTTGAAATCGACTGTGAAAAATGGTTCAAACTACCCAAAGGCACTTCCTCAACATTAACTCAATCCACGTACCAAGTTTGAACTCTCTAACTCAATTTTCAGAAGCTGTGGATATTGGCAAATTTTCAAAAATCAAGAAAAACCAAGAAATATCTACGAAAAAATGAACTTGACTGCTTTTCTTCGATACACTGCAATAATATGTATTTTATGGGATAAAATACGACTAAAAACTTAAACTGTCATACAAGTTATAATCCAAAACTTCCGTAAAATCCTACAACATCATCAAGAGTTCATTGAAATATACACAAATGCATCCAAAACAGTCTGGAATAGGAGCAGCAGTTGTTACACCTGAAGCTACCCTAACCTATAAACTACCGGATACCATACGATCCTCACAGAGGAACTGTTCGCAATCCTCCAAGCACTACGGCTCTCAAAATCGAGCCTATCAAAAAAGTTCATAATTATATCAGATTCATTAAGTTCTCTACAAATAGTTCGTGGAATATACGTAAACCACCCGATAGAAAGACTGATTATAAGAGAACTTCTTATCAACCAAACATTGGACAATTAAGTAATACTACTCTGGTTGCCTTCACATATAGGAATAACTGGAAATGAATCGGCTGGCAAAAGTTCTCGAGAAGAAATCAATAACCTAAACGAGGCAGCGCTGCAATACACTCCTTCGATTGATATGAAATCCTTCATCGAAAACAAGGTAAAGAAAGTTTGGAACATTCATTCGCAGGCCTAGGACATACTAAGCTAACACATGAACACTTGCTGCCTGGACAAAATAAACCCCTATATGAGATTTTCCAAGCTCAACTAACTGTGAAACATATTATAGTGCACTGCCCCTGACACATTCCACAAATCCTCTAACTCGAAAGAAATATTAGCCTGCAGTAAAAGTAGTGAAATCATAAAATTTTTGCACAATAGATTTAATTAGGATGTAGGGACCTACAGTTTAACGCCGGTTCCGAACGGCCAATGGGCTTGTAAACTATATACATTACACAATCCTCGGTTTACAAACGGTACAAGGCGGTACACCTTACCGCTGGTCTACCGAGGCCTCAATTAAGATGTTGTAAATGTTAAATATCAACTCCACCTCCACTCCAAAGAGTTGACGCGGTTATTTGAAATTAAAAAAAAAATATTAAAATATTTTTTTCATTCGATAGTCATTGCAGCTTGCTGAAAAATTCATATGAAATATGGTTATTCAGCGTTTCAAATATTATTATTTTGAGTAAATTTAGCGAACTTCGTGTACCTGTTATTAATCACGCGTGAAATTCTGATAAGGAAAACTTCATGAGAACTTTATCAAAAAAATATATATAAATATATATAAATACATATATATATATATATATATATATATATATATATATATATATATATATATATATATATATATATATATATATATATATATATATATATATATATATATATATATATATATATATATATATATATATATATATATATATATATATATATATATATATATATATATATATATATATATATATATCTATATATATATATATATATATATATATATATATATATATATATTACTTCTTTTCTATAATTTTGTTAAAATCTTGTTGAAGAAACTCATAATCATGGCAATATGGTGTAACACTATAACGCTTAAAGCTCGGCTTTGCCAGGCAGAATGCAGAAATATTTCATACTTTTCGACATAATTTATCATAATACTTCGCTGAACATGACAACGCCGCAAAAATCAGCGAACCATCTTCTGAGCAAATTGCCCTTTTTGTGGAGCCATTAAATATTGTACGATCAATTTAAAGCCGCCTAACGTGTCTAAAACACTCTTCTCGAGATTTACCCCCCAATAGCCCCAGATTCGTTAGATATAGAATGTAAAGCAAATGCAGTGGAGTCTTAATGAGCTACTTTATATATATATATATATATATATATATATATATATATATATATATATATATATATATATATATATATATATATATATATATTTGAATGTTAATATTGGACTGAATAGCACGTAATAAATAAAGAACGGCTACAGCCGAAAAATTTTGATGAAACATAGTAGTTTTTTTTCTATTCAAATTTTTTTCAAATCAATAAATGTCGAAGAAATTTCAATATTTCAAAAGTTTTAATAAAATTAAGATTTTTGAGATTCACCAAGCCTGTTATAGCTAATAATTATCAAAAAGTTATATATATATATATATATATATATATATATATATATATATATATATATATATATATATAATGTTTATGTGTATGTTAGAGAATAAAAACGTTAGGTGAGTAATATGGGATTATTGAGGAGTACGGCAAATTAAAAAAACTCTTGTGGGTGAATTCCAGGCTCTCGGAAATATTTATTTCCTTTATTTTCGTCACAGTAAGACTAAATGTACGAAGCTATATTATGACTATTCAAAAGAGAGAAGTGATAATAAAAAATTGAAATTTTCTATTCATGAAGATGTATATCCACTAAGCGATAATATACGTATACGACAATGCAAGGACAATATCAACGAATATGTTGATATTCGTTGATATTTATGTGTTGACATAAATACTTTCAATTCGAAGTCTAATTACAACAGAAATTACAAAAAACGAGAATCAACCCGTAGTAACTATAAAACAATATAAACTCAACGTTGATAATCCTTTTCAAGAACAAGAAAAGTATTAATAGTCAGACATAGTTAAATGTGATGGATATGAATGATAAAATACACTTGACAAAAGTTTCACAATATATTGAAATTTTAAAATCAAAATTGAACTAAAAATTTTTCGCGTTTTGAGCCTACGGTTAAAAGTATTTCTTAGTCTTAGAAATATTTTTAATAATGCGCTCAAAAACCGAAACAATTCTAAGTAAATTTAGATTATATCAAATCATGTTTAAACAAGAGATCAGCATTAACACTATCAAACACAGTTATCATGTTTTTGACATTCCATTTATTTTTTTAAAATTACTTATATACTTTTTCGAACTTCTTGTCAGAATTGTCCTCAGTTTATATAGGTATATATATATATATATATATATATATATATATATATATATATATATATATATATATATATATATATATATATATATATATATATATATATATATATATTTGTTCGAATTGTTGTTGCCTGTGAACTATTTCTAATCTCTTGAACATTATTAGCAATAACAGGCTTGTTGAATCTTAAAAAACTCGATTTTATTAAAAAGTTGACGTTTCGCCACGACATTCGTGGCTTTATCAAAACTTTTTTGATAAAGCCACGAATGTCGTGGCGAAACGTCAACTTTTTAATAAAATCGAGTTTTTTAAGATTCAACAAGCCTGTTATTGCTAATAATTTTCAAGAGATTATATATATATATATATATATATATATATATATATATATATATATATATATATATATATATATATATATATATATATATATATATATATATATATATATATATATATATATATATATATATATATATATATATATATATATATATATATTGATATTTAATATAAATTTATTATTCTTATTTTTTTATTTTAGTCTTGTTTATGTAGAGGTACACCATTCAGTACTTTTGAATATAATTCAAATAAGATATTCGTGTACTCACATTTAATGAATGGCTTATTAGCCTCAGGCAGATTAATTCTGTTCAGTAGTCTAAAGCTTATGCAAATCAAGTCACTGGATCAATATTAGGAAACATCTGCATCAATACTCAACATTAAGCAGCTACTTTCAAAAGTTCCATTGAATCCTTTACAAATATATTCTCTATTGATATTTGCTTATCAAGCTTTTTTTTCATCTGGACCTAACCCACTCATGTGTGGAATGTCAGGCAATCTTACAGCATCGTTAGAAATTCAAACGGGCCATAATATACAAGTACTTTTCATTCATGAATAATTTTTTACATACGCCGAACGTCAAATAATTCTCTAATGAAAATAATATTTCATATTAAATTATCAAAATCACAAAATAATATAAAAATTTTTTGTGCAAGTATATTTAAATAAAATTTACAGTAATATAATTTGAAATATTCATTTTTGTCAATTTCAAATAAGTTCTTTGAACTTATCATCAAAATAAACAAATTATTTTATTCAAATGATGTTCACTACTTACATCTAATTTATGTTCTCTCTTATTCGAGATCATATCAGGGTATGTAATCGATTGATTTGGATTTATTGAAAATACAATCAAATTGTTTTTAATAACGGCTTCAATTAAAATAGATTATAGAAGGAACCGAAACCTACATTATTTGAGTACAATAGATTCACTTGATGTGTATAATATATATATATATATATATATATATATATATATATATATAATATAAACAAGCTAGTGACTAATCATAAGTACAAAGAAGTAATGTAAATTCTTGACGTTAAAATATAAAGACTAACTTGCCCTAATATAATATAAAATGTTGATGATAAGAGAGATATAGGGTTTTAAAAGTGAAATTTCGAAATCTACTTTACGCAATCACAATATTTTTTTGACATCAATACAAGAAAATGTATAACTAACAGTTTTTATAATAAATCATAATTTGTTATCTATTTTGATGAATTTCCTAGCACCACAGAAGCCACATTCGTTGGATAAATCTCGGGATATATGTTGAATATTTTTGTGCTGTTTTTCTAATAAAATAGTAAAACTACAATATTGTTATAGAAAAAAAGATATATGTGTCAATAAGTCCAAAAATTCTCATTGAATTAATTGATAAAATGGATAAAATTTTGAAGCTGAAAAGTCTTGTTTTGAAGATCTTTCAACACCTCTGTTATAGTTCTTGTCGAACACTTATTGGAAAATCAACTGAAAAAAGTGAATGCTAAGGCATAATAATTGGTCAAATGCAAAATTACTTTTTGGTATGTACTGCCAGCAAAATTTCAACGGACATGCTGCGAAAGTGAAAAGATATCCAAATACGCTGCAACAGGATTATCTAATTGATTTTTTATTCAGTTTATGAAATTATTAACGGTAATAATGATATTACAGCAATATAAATTACATTAACACATTTTTAGGAATGTTGTTTGTCACTTAGATCAGAATGAGGATTAAAACACACACATTTTGCAATAAAAAAAATAAAGAAAAAACTAAGCTCAATAAGATTATAAGTTCAGTTATAATAATCAGGGTAAAAGTAATTGTGCGATATATACGATAAATGTGATGTATGCATTTATTCATACATTTCATAGAATATCGCATCATATTGAATAATATTATTGGTCCAAAAAAAACTGCAACTGCATTTTTTTCCCCAAAGTTGTTCGACATAAATATCCATGGTATTTTTATGAACATTTTGTTTCAGTGTGCCCTATGCGCTAAATTGAAGTAGATTTAAATCACGGCAACGTTCTGAACTAGGGAACTGACTACCATGACTAATCCAACGTCCAGAAAAGTTAGTATTTAAATATGATTTCACTTCTCTGTGTGGTATAACGTCCTGCATAATCTACATCTTTTCCCTCAAATTCAGTGGCACTCATTCCAATAGATCAACAAAATTATTTTGTGAAAAAGGTGAATATTTCTCACCATTTTCGTTTCACCACACGAAACCTTCATTTTTAATTCATGTTGGAAATGTCTTCCTTTATTAACATGAGGATTCTCAATTTCCCGAAGATGGTTATTCCTCGAATTTAAAATACCACGTGGAGTAAATGTATCCTAATTAATAATCTATCGACAAAGCTGTAAACAAAATTTTTTCTGTTATAACTTGCGAACTAAAATTTTTCAGACTGGTAAAACTGTAGGGGTGGATAGTTTTGTTAGAGTTTTTGAGGAAGTTTAGTAGATATATATTTATCCCAGGAGTGTGGCGCCCTCTAAAAAATTCATCAAAATAAATACCAAATTATTATTTCTCATATCAAAATACTCTCGGTTGAACATTTTGATATATAAGTCAAAAAACTTTTGAATTGTTGCTTTAAAATCTCTTACTATAAACATTTTCTGAGGATAAAATAATTCAAATCCTAATATTTCTATGCCAATAATTGTACAAACGTCTATGTACAATTACTTAGGGACCCTAAGAACATTGTGTATATATACATATATATATATATATATATACATATATATATATATATATATATATATATATATATATATATATATATATATATATATATATATATATATATATATATATATATATATGTATATATATATATATATATATATATATATATATATATATATATATATATATATATATATATATATATATATATATATATATAGACATAAATATTTATATTTATATACAGGAAATAGAATAATCCTGCAAATTTAACAACAAGAGAGATCAAATGATTAAAATACAAAAAGTGGGTTCTGCTTACAAGAAAAAATCAAATAGAAGTTATAGACAAATAGTCCAACTACATTATCACATTATTAGTAGTCTTTATACAATTGAAATACATTGAATAAGTATACTGTTCCTATATTATAATCATAGACGAAATGATATTCAGAAATAGTCTTCATAAAAACAAAACCATTGCATGTATATGTTTTCTGTATATCAAACATATTTTCCTTAAAGGCCTCTGGGTTCAAAATAGAATGCTCACTACGAAGCCTTAGAACGAACTGTATTCAATCTGATGTTACGCAAACGTAAAGGCCGGATAATTGGACATTCGGGTTGGAAAGCCCCCGCGCATAATTTCAAAAGGAGGCCCGGTAACCCTCGTGTGTATACAATAGAAGGGGTCGCCGCAACAAATTGAATTCATTTAATAAAGTGCTATTATGATAACATGAACAAAGGCCAGAGCATGGGGAAGGAAATGGATGTCATTTAAACTTTGCATGACCTCAGGGTGTTTACAAAAACTTATTAACAGTATTCAATTCATCAACAATTCATTCATCTAATAATAGTTATTATATAATATATATATATATATAATAATATGAAAATGGAGTGTTGCCGTGTGAATTAAACTTAGAAAAATGCGAGTTCTAGGCAAAATTTAAAAGGGCCAACTAATATGAATACATAACCAATTTATCAATCATTACTATATTTCGGATAATGATTTATATCCTTCCTGAGGACTAATGAACGAGGTTTTATGTAAATATCACCATCATAAGAATTACAGAGTTGAGTTAGAAATCAAAAATTGTAAATACAATACTAAGCAAGTCCGACCGTGTTAAGTCATTCAATATACATATTCTCAAAATTAATAAAAACATGGTTATGAATTTTTTGAATATGTACATTAAATGACTCAACACTGTCGGACTTGCTTAGTATTGTATTTACAATTTTTGATTTCTAACTCAACTCTGTAATTCTTATGATGGTGATATTTACATACAACCTCGTTCATTAGTCCTGAGGAAGGATATAAATCATTATCCGCAATATAAACATGATTGACAAATTGGTTATGTATTCACATCAGTTGGCCCTTTTAAATTTTGCCAAGAACTCACATTTTTCTAAATTGCATATATATACATATATATATATATATATATATATATATATATATATATATATATATATATATATATATATATATATATATATATATATATCAATATATATATATATATATATATATATATATAGAACACAAAGTGCTTCGTGTTATCGATACACGTTCGTGGCAATAAAATGAAGTGAACTAGGACATTTATTTGAAACTAATCAAACAAACCTCCTAGCGGAGCTGGTTATACGAGTTCACGAAACATCGAAATGCCTCCATATACCTTGGATGGTGTATGTTAGAAATATTAAGTTGTTTACCACAATCAATGGAAATGATAGACAGTCTGTTTCGCTCTTATTTGGGGCTCATCAGTATCATCCATCCATCGAAAGTGATAACCAACCAAATATTTCTGACGGCGTTATATTTTCCTTCTAGTGACTATATGGCATATAAATATGACACAGCGCCACCAGTCGGAAACAAATGAACCACATCTTACAGATCGAAGAAAACATTTCGGCAACGAGAACTCGTACGTCCTGACACCCGACTCTTGCTTAGCGAATATAGTAACCACCTTCGGGTGTCAGGACGTACGAGTTATATAGATGCGTAGAATATACACAAACGAATACAATCGTTTGTGATATGAATATACCCGTTAAAATGTTACAAGCTGTCTAGTTAACAACAAATATCTATGAGTATTATTGCGTATTTTCATTTCCGCCACAAAAACTATTAATCGAACAAACTAGGTAGCCGCCAAATTCATTATTTTATTTCACTACACAGGGTAAGCCATAAACATTCCAAATGAATCATTAAAATTATCCTAGATGGCGTACTTGAAGCCCTCGCTGCGTATATTTCTCTATAACAATCAGGTTTATTGCGCGGAATTTTCGAAATTTTTATGGGCGAAGTTCCTCCATAAAATGTTAGTGCGACATTAGCGATAAAGCGGCGTTGCAGGCCTTGGTTGGCCGAAATATTTGGGATCTAAACTTGTTTTCCTAACGAATGATCTCCGAACTTTAATTTCAAACTTGCTGCGGACGTTTTGGCGAAGGAGCTGGTTTAATTATATGCGCGAACTTAGTTTGTGGTAAGGTATGGAAACTATTCAGGGTTTCCTGAGGGAAATTCGAACGAGAAGAAAACTCATGAAAATATTTACAAATGAAATTTTCTATGACCAAATATTGTAATTATGAATTATTAATAATTTAGTAGAAGGTTTTTACACTAAGATAATAATACGTTCCGAAATTCATTTGAAAAAATGATGTTAAATCAAATCAACCGTTCGACATAACTAATTGCCTGACTCTAATTTTTTGACATGGAATTTCTATTCATCTTCAAAAGAGAATGTTAAAAAATTCGACATCTGTGCCACACACGATGGAAACACAAGACCGTCTGTTCTACCGTGCAACCAGCTCATCAGTAGTGCCCCGTTCATCAACTGAGTGAGCAACGACTTCGACTACAAATAATCACCTCATAGTTTCTAACAAGAGAACTGATGACATGCTAACATATCATTGTGCCATTCATCGGAAACACATAGGTTTCCGACCAAACATAAAGGCCAAACATAAAGACCACTTGTCGATAACTCATGTCAGTTCACACCTAAATAGAGATACCTATCGATTCCGATGGATATACATTCACGAACACTTGCTCGTACACTTATACTTACACGTACACGTATATGTACAAGCATACGTATATGTACACGTTACGTACAAGTAAACGTACACGTAGACGTACACGTAAACGTACACGTACACGTTAACATACACGTACACGTAGACGTACCGTACACGCGTACACGTACACATACAAATACACCATATTCACCATATAATTCCCCTATAGCTAATTGATTGGGCACACTTGATGAGAATCCATTATAATATTTTAAATAAAACACCACAGTTTTCGATTTTCACTATATTTTGTTAAACATAACAATTGTTTCGCTAAACACAGTGGCTTCTGCAGAGTAAGTAGGTACTATTATTTAAAGAAGTCACTGTGTTTGGCGAAACAATTGTTATTTTTAACAAAATATAGTGAAAATCGAAAACTGTGAAGTTTCATTTACAATATAATTCCCCTATGTTTGAATTTCGTTCGAAATGTGATATCTTGGTTACCTAGATGGAACATTATTGTTCAAAAAATAGCATTGAAATCTACGAATTCGTCATTTTTCCTGAGCAATCCTCTTTTCTCAATCAATTAAACTAAAACAAAATCGGTGAAGAATATTACTCAAAAACAAGAACTGCTAGATATTACATAAATAACTTTCATTCATAGTAATGTTTATTTGGTAGATGATCATAGAGAGTCGCTCTGATACACGATGAATAATTAAATATGAATTTGTCGTAAATAAAATTACATTCAGAATCATGATATCTCAATAGAGCCCTCTATTACTCTTCAAAAATACCATTGGATCATGGTGGGACGAGAACACGATATGACAAACTTCCTTTCAGCTCCCCATTTTGATAAAATTTTCTCATGCTCCATTACCTCACGTCCCCTACACCGTATGCACGTCGAACTCGTTCCAACTTTTCGCAGCGTCTCGTCTCTTTCTCCTCGAGAACCGACTGCGCCGAGAAATAAGACGTATCGCTCTTCCCCCGGACATTCCATCTAGAGGCAATTGATTTCAGCAACTCGGAAACGGTTATCGATTTCCATGTTATATCCCCCAACCTGACTTTATAGAGTATTTAATTGATCTATAACTCGATTATGTTTGAGATTATTGCCGCGGTTATTTGACAGCGTATTACGTATGGACACACCTGTTCTTGAAACTTATTAATTTGAGCTGCTTTCTTGAAATTTTTCTAGTAAGGTTGGTGGATTGTTTGTAGCTTTCAATTTTATGCTCCAATGAGCAATAAAATTTAGTCCTTAATGGAACATGTCACTTGATTCGACAAGGATTTAGAAAGCACTTACTTTGTAAATGAATATTGATGAGAAAATTCACAAAATAATCCTATAGTATACAGCAAATGTAAATCTGTAAAATTTTAATCTGAAATTGAGTTACAACTAATTTGTTGATATTTTTTATTTCATAGTTTACACATAAAAGCGATTTGTACATTCAAAAAGCCGTTTTCCGAAAGGTATTCAATTGATATATCTTGATTTTAGTTATCAGAATAGCTCTATTTTGAATGCCCATTATTCATATCATATATATGATATTCAGTTAAGGACTATATTTTAATGAAATTTGAAATTATTTTCTATCAGACTACTGCTAGTAACGAGTAGTAGAACTAATAAACTGTCTTCTTTCAACAATGTCTCAGAACCGTTTGAATTCATTGTCGATAATGGACATTGAAAATTATGTATTAGGAAGGGTCAACTTCCAAGATGTTTTAAACGATTTTGTTTCTCAAAAAGTTAGAAAAGTTAATATTTAAACTTTCTGTACTGTACAAAACCAATAAATATCTTGGAAGTTGACTTTTCCAATTTGTACTTCACAGAACTGTTTTCTTTCGTTTATTGTATATTATTGCGTTTAACAAAATCAAATTTAAAATAACCGCGTCCCGTCTCATTTCTCTTTCCCAACCTATCATGCAAGCTGGATCATCGTTCATCACTTATCTGTAAGCTATTCAGTAAGACCATTTCAATAAAGCTAACGAGTCATGTAAGGTGATGTTGCAGCATCAAGTCAAAGTAACCATGTTGTTGCAATATCACATAAGACTTTGAAGTAACAGGATACCTGGAGTCGATCAGGTGTCGACAGGGTTGTTGCCTAGGGGCCTGGACAGGGTTAATCCGGCCCTGCTTGTTCGGACAGTTTACATATATCTGACAACATTTAGAGCTTTTTCGTCAAAATATCTGAAGACTGATTAGTCTGAGTAAATTTTTAATGAGAACTAGTTGAATATTTTGGAGTTTCCTGTTACCAGAGCCGGATTTACGAATTTGCCGCCCATGGGCCCAAAGTATTTCTCCGCCTTCGCCTCCCAAACGCGATAATTTGCCACACCTAAAATACTAGGTACTATTTGAACATCAATTTCTTAAAAATAAATTCGACTAACATCTTAATAATGTCATAGCTTTATATAACCTCACTATGATCTAGGAATAATGCTAATTAGTAGGTACTTTGTTATGTGGAATATTTGCAGAGAATCTATGATTTCCTTTTATACCTCAAGATATCACTTTAAGTGTTAAACCAAACATAGTACAATTATTGTTATCATAATTAACGGAAAAATATGGATTAAAGGAAAAGTTACATGTTTCGTCACTTGTTGCCGACGAGATTTGAACAAAACCCAGTAGTCCTTAAAAAAAATCAATTAGCTTTTTTTCAAAGTGGATTGAAACATCAGGAAATTAAGAAATCGAAAACGATTCAATGATAAAACTGTTTATTGAGAGCTAAAACATTCAATTCATAGTGAAACTTTTCAAAAAGTTCAGACTCAAGTTTTAAAATTTTTTTACGCCTAGCTTTAATGTTAGCGAATGTATCAACGACATCATTAAAGTCAAGCTTACAAGTCAAGTCTTTTTCTCAAGTCTTTTTCTATGGCAAAAGAGTTAACTAAACTTTTCTGGCCAACATTTGATCTTAAATAATTTTTTACTCGTGAAAGACTAGAAAATGAACGTCTGCTGCACAGTTGCTGGCTGATGTACACAAAAACATCTTTCTACCCTTACATTTGATTATGAGTTCTGGATATCTTTGGACAAAATATATCTGTTCAATTGTGACAGCGACATTTCTTCTCTACTGGATGCCTTTTATTTACACAGGCCTTTCAAATGATGACATTCAACAAAAAAAAAAGGAGCTTCAAAATCTGTTGAGTAATTAGTGTATAAATCTGAGTGAAAACAAAAATTCTGCATGAAACGCTCTTGATTTTTTAGCAAAATTTAACTGGGCCCGGGCCCATGTGGCCCATGCCTAAATCCGGCCCTGCCTGTTACACTCGGCTTGAAAAACCGGTTTACCATGTACCTCTTTTTGCACTATTTGGCTCTTTGATAAATAGGGTGCGTAAGCCATTGTTAAAGGTCAGTGATATTGTTTCAAATATGCATTATATAATACTTGAACCTTATATAACTTGATGTCACATCATTTTTAAAACACTTGCTATACTGAGCTTTAATATTGGATTAAAATATCATAAATTGTAAGGGAGTGTCTAAATGTTTCTCCAAATAATTCATCAAAATCTTTTAAAAGAGATGAACAAAACTTAAATAATCACATTCAAGAACAGTAAGTCTAAGTCTTGCATAGTTGTTTATTTTACTCAATACCTTACATACTCTACTTTTGGGACCTGATCACGTTTCTTACTACAAATGCTCATTTAACTCATTAACCATCAACTTATCGGGTTCATCTAAACTATAGCAAATTGAAGATAACATTTGACACATCATTCTAGCTTGTGGGATTTTTATTTTTGGAGATATGATCGGAAAAACCAGGCCAACTGCAAAAATTTGAAGAATTTTTAAATTTTGAGGCCCCAGCGGTCCTGTTAACTTGCTCCGATTGGCCTAAAATTTTTTCTTTCTCAATTTCTGTAGAGGCTGAATTTCTGGGTGCACGTTGTAAAAATTTAAAATTTTTTTTTCATGTACCAGTATATATATATATATATATATATATATATATATATATATATATATATATATATATATACATATTCATATGGCCCCACATTACTTAACTTCAAAACTATATACTATGGTCTATCTTTAGTCGAATCAAGAGAACAAACTCAGTATGTAATGCAAATTTGAATAGAAAACATAATATTTCGAGTCTAAAAAATAATTTTTATTAAAAATAAAAATTCAGTTAATAGTAACACATAAATCAAATGAATGCCGTAGAAATATCCTCACAAACAAAAATTAATCAAATATTTCCTCACGTGGAACTGGCCAAATGAGTTTGGCACATGATATTTCCTTTCAAATTTCCACATTTTTGCGTACTTATCATAAAAATTTTGTCTCGAATGCGTATATCTAATATTCGTAATTTTATTGATGAACGGAACACTCAATTCATAATGTAAGTTACTATTCTATTTTAAATATAAAAAACAGGTTCCTTTGTCATCCTTCATTGATTTAGTAACGAAGTTATATTTCACCCTTTTTTGCAAATTGCAACTTATTTTTCCTACTAGATGTATCTACAATATAACGACGATTCGAAACGATAACTGGAGTTGTAAACTAGTATATTATACATTTTATATTTTTTAGACGTACACAACGCCTAAGGCACGGTAAGAATCGAACCCAAGCACCGGAGAATGTACAATATACATCTCCAGCACGAAGGGTCCCTGCTATATATATATATATATATATATATATATATATATATATATATATATATATATATATATATATATATATATATATATATATATATATATATATATATATATATATATATATATATATATATATATATATATATATATATATGTATTAACAAATGTCGTTTCCAATAGTCGAATATAGAATCACCCATGCTTGTCACAACACTGATTGAATTTTTTCATTTTGCATCCGCTTTGATCTCTGCGAGTAATTCGAAAATAATCCCTTGAAATTGAATTGTGATAAAAGACTACACATAGCTTCCATCATTAATTACGATGACTTTCCACTCAAACATAAATACATCTAAAATTCGATTTATCTCCAGAGTTATTGAAGAGTTTCACGTCCACCCTCTTCCGCCCAAGACCTGGCACCGGGCCCCCGCGGGGACCGCCGTAGCTGACGCACAGCACGAAGAGATAGATCCGAAAGTGCTTACTTAGCGGGGCAGCCAACAATCATCACAGGAAATGTTTCTATATTCCGGGCGAGTTTGGTTCTGCTCAAGCGAATCAAAATACGTGATTAGTTTCATAATAAACTGTATCATCTGCTACGTTTACGAATGCCTGTTTGAATTTTCAATCATATTTTCCCTGTTAATAGTAGATTATTACACTTTAGCGAAACTCAGAACTGAGGTGTAGTAGAGGTTTCTATATCCGTTTCATATATTCAGGACCGCGATTTTTCAAATTTTTTTGTCTTATATATATATATATATATATATATATATATATATGAGGATTTCGATAACGGTAAGAGATAGAGGGTTGGTTAAATAGGGGCAAAGTAGCGTATTTCAGAGATTATATATGAATCAAATAAATCTGAGCTACCTTCTTTAGTTTTGGAGTTATACAGGAGAAATCTAAAATTCCAAAATTCTTTTTTTAGCCTTGCCAAATATCTGAATATAATGTATATGCAGGGTATAGTACACATTGGGCCACCCGCAACTTTTCATTTTCAAATACGGGCCTATATTTTTTATTGCTTTTTTTCAAATGTCAACAGTCATGTTTCATACTGTCGTTTTATTTTGATCTGAATCGTCAAGTCTTTTGGAAATACTGAACTAATACTAGGCATTCTATACCTTATTCCATGAATTTTTTTTCAATTACAGCTGAAATTTTGAAAAAAATTTGAAATTTGACTGGTAATATTTTCAAAACACTCTATAATACAGATGAAAATACTACGACAATATGAAACATGACCCTTGGCATTCAAAAAAATGCAATAAAAAATACAGGTCCGTATTTGAAAATTAAAAGTTGAGGGTGGCTCAATTTATACAATATCCTGTATATAAATTTTTATTCAGATATATGGATAGCCTATAAAAAGGGGATGAAAAATAGATGTAGCCGATTCTCAGACCTACCCGATATGCACACAAAATTTCATGAGAATCGGTTTAGCCATTTTGGAGGAGTTTTACTTCTACCGTGACACGAGAATTTTATATATAGATATAGATATAGATATATATATATATATATATATATATATATATATATATATATATATATATATATATACATATATATATATATATATATATATATATATATATATATATATATATATATATATATATATATATATATATATATATATATTATATATATATATATATATATATATATATATATATATATATATATATATATATATATATATATATATATATATATATATATATATATATATATATATATATATATATATATATATATATATATATATATATATATATTACTGATTCATTCGATACAGTGCATCAATTTTGAATAAAATACGACCAGAACGTCCACTTTTCATTGTCAGATTCTATTTTTTTCATTATTTTTCACTTGAAATCTATACGTTCAGTTTTTTCAAACACTTGTTCATAAACTGAGTCACAGTTGAATTACGCCAGACTAATTCCTGGCAGGGGCCGAATCTACCCACTACGATCGGAACTGTAAATTCCATATGGGGAAAACAACTCGACGAGGCTTTGCAATTTACGTCAGTATTGTATATTTTTTTATATGATCTTGTGGCTTTGTTTGAAATACTCTTTTTATGAGAAGAGAGGCAGATGTATAAAATACTCTCTCGATATTATACGAAAGGGTACGAATTTCAGCTGACGTAAGATGAAAGAAATGTTGATTTTCCTGTTTTCGTTTTTCATTTCAATAGCATATCATCTGTCAAGAGATCGAGAAACGAAATTACCCGAAAAGTCGAAAGTTGTGTTTCCCATAATTTAAAGATATTTGGATATTAGGAAATCAAATTCCCAATTAATAATAGAACCTCAGCAATGGAAAAAATTTCAAGATTGAATTTCTCCAAATATTCTTTCGATAGTTATTTTCCCTTTTTCAGTCGCATTCTTTCTGGAAACAATAGACTATTGCATTGTATCGAATGTCAACAGAGAATTGCAGAAGTGATTTTCAACTCCAATTTTTTGATATCTTAGCCGTAACAGGCAATTTGAGAAACTTTAACTGTTCAATAAAGTTGGTTTTCAAACATAAATGGCCTGTTTATAAGTGTATGTATATGTATATATATATAATTATTATATTAATGAAGAACTTTACTTCCCAATAAATTTTGTGCCGAACTTGAGAAGCAAAATTTGTAACAGCGTAACGTTAAAACAATTTGTACAAATAAAAGTAACTTGAAGTCATTCTTGGTCAATAATAAAGAAAAATCTAACATCAGAGAAAACAGTGGTGTTTACAAAATATTTTGCGACCAATGTCCTGCTTTCTATATTGGACAAACAGAAAGTAATATAAACATTCGCGTTGAAGAACATAAAAACTCAATTTTACAAAATAAAAATGCCACTGACTTCTCCGAACATTGTATAAAATTTAATCATCTCCTGGATTTCAACAAAACCCAATTGTTACATTCAGGTAACAAAGGAAAGCGCCTCGACCTTCTTGAAATTCTCTAAATAAGTTCCGCCCTTAATAGTAAATTACCCCTTGTAAACGAACAAATTGATTACCTTTGCTTTTGTCTATTTCATAAAATAAGATGTAGGTAATACTCTCCTGTAGTCAGTCTTGATAATGAGTTAATAACTCGAAACATGTCGACTAGTCTTTACTGCTAAATACAGTATCTCTATATTTCTATATAGTAAAACATAAGCCAAGTGTGTTTTATTCTAAAATTCATATTTTATTCTTTTATATTATACTGTGGCTTTTGAAATTATGTCTGGTACATAATTATTTTTGTTTCAATAATCAGATTTATAGTAGCACTAAAGGCTTAGTCATGGCTAACTCTCTGAGCCCTTTGTTGGCTGAAGTTTTCATGGATAATTTGGAACAGTTAGTTCATAGTCACTCTGTTAGTCGATTACTCATTTATTGTTTTAGATATCTGGATAATATTATTTGTTGTTTTACTGGTACTCTTAGGCAATTCGAATGCTTTCAAACATACATTAACACGATACACCCTCATATAAAACTCACATTAGAAATGGATTAAAAAAAAGAATTGAAAAAAATATTTTTTCAATTCTTTACAATCCTTCACATACTGATGTCATACCTATAGTACCGCCATATATCTATTTCAACACAAAATGGCAGCATTCAATAATATGGTGCATCATTCAGTAAATATTCCACGTTTAAGCATTAATTTAACATCGAAAAACATAAAATTAAACAAATTGACGGAAATAATAAGTATAGCCCCAAAATAATTAATTACATTCAGAAGCTTTCAAGACAGAATTTCAGAACACAAACTTAGCTTTGTTAATCGGAGGTTGGATTCATATTATTTAAACCATTTAGTCCAAGAAAATCATAAATTCAACTTTGACTTGAAAATATTAAATTCTAAATAAAGAGAATTGAGTGAGGCCTCGGTAGACCAGCGGTAAGGCGTACAGCTTGTAAGCCGAGGATGTGGGTTCGAGTCCCACCTTGCTCTTGGGTGTTGTGTATGTCCGGAATTTAGTGGTTCTAATTATAAAGATAAATTGTTGGGTAATGTACATCGTCTACAAGCTCATTGGCCGTTCGGAACCGGCGTTAAACTGTAGGTCCCTCGAGTTAAAAAAAAAAAGAGAATTGAACTAACTTTTCTAGAATAATTATTACAGATTAATAAATACAAATATTCATGTCCCCTATTGAATAATAAATCGATCATACAACAAGCCCCCTTCTTAATCTTTGTGAAAAATTATTTTGCACTCAGCATCTGAAGAACGTGAAGTTTCACCGAAACGTGCATCATGCCTATTATCTAATGAACGTGTTAATTGTTTTTATGAACCATTGCTTTAGTATATATATATATATATATATATATATATATATATATATAAAGATATATATATATAAAGATATATATATATATATATATATATATATATATATATATATATATATATATATAACTACAAAGAGGAGATTTATCGCGGGGAAATAGTATATAAAACAAAAGCAAAATTATCGGTCTAGCCCGCATATGTCGAAGCAGCCGTTGACACGTGTTTCGGACTCATTGGTCCTCATCAGAACGGCGTAGCCAAGCATGCGATGAAAAACCTGGACATGAAACAGCAACAACAAGCAGAATCCCTTGCTTCGGAAGACAATCACACATTTGTGGTACATTGTTCGAACTCTCCGGTTTGGGAGATTTGGTCAAACTCTGACCACGGAGGCGATTAATGCCATCCGCGAGATCCTGGACCGTGGAAATAAACTACAAAGAGGAGATTTATCGCGGGGAAATAGTATATAAAACAAAAGCAAAATTATCGGTCTAGCCCGCATATGTCGAAGCAGCCGTTGACACGTGTTTCGGACTCATTGGTCCTCATCAGAACGGCGTAGCCAAGCATGCGATGGAAAACCTGGACATGAAACAGCAACAACAAGCAGAATCCCTTGCTTCGGAAGACAATCACACATTTGTGGTACATTGTTCGAACTCTCCGGTTTGGGAGATTTGGTCAAACTCTGACCACGGAGGCGATTAATGCCATCCGCGAGATCCTGGACCGTGGAAATAAACTACAAAGAGGAGATTTATCGCGGGGAAATAGTATATAAAACAAAAGCAAAATTATCGGTCTAGCCCGCATATGTCGAAGCAGCCGTTGACACGTGTTTCGGACTCATTGGTCCTCATCAGAACGGCGTAGCCAAGCATGCGATGGAAAACCTGGACATGAAACAGCAACAACAAGCAGAATCCCTTGCTTCGGAAGACAATCACACATTTGTGGTACATTGTTCGAACTCTCCGGTTTGGGAGATTTGGTCAAACTCTGACCACGGAGGCGATTAATGCCATCCGCGAGATCCTGGACCGTGGAAATAAACTACAAAGAGGAGATTTATCGCGGGGAAATAGTATATAAAACAAAAGCAAAATTATCGGTCTAGCCCGCATATGTCGAAGCAGCCGTTGACAACACGTGTCAACGGCTGCTTCGACATATGCGGGCTAGACCGATAATTTTGCTTTTGTTTTATATATATATATATATATATATATATATATATATATATATATAGGATCGATATTTTCACAGGTTGTGTGGTTCATTTATTAATACTTTAATTCAGATATTTATATTATAGTATAAATAACATTTCAGTCGTCACTGCGACCTTTTTCAAATTAAGTCACACGTCTACTGTTCTGGTCACTAAAATATAAAAGAATTAAGTTTCAACTTGAAAATAATTAAATATATACACTTACAAAAAAAAACCTAGAATGTCACATTAAAATCCATATTCAATACAGATTAAAATTTTTGTTGTTCATGTATATATACCTATATATATATATATATATATATATATATATATATATATATATATATATATATATATATATATATATATATATATATATATATACATTTGTGAAAATGTGTATGCATATATTTTTTATGTTTGGATGTTTGCTCTAAAATGAATCAGCGACTTATAAATTTTTTCAATATTGAGTTGATGTTAAGGAAATGCATTTTATTGGTTTACTTCTTTCTCTGATCGCAGCTATTATTATGTACAAATTTTTTTGTTTTCGTATTTTTTGATGTTTTGCGTAACTCCACAGCTTCTGCAGATTCAGTTATAGAGTTGAAATTTTTAGTACATAAATTAATATACTTACCAAAAATTTCAACTCTCTAGTTATGCTACGTAAGTTTTCTTTGGGGGTTTTTTTCAGGATTCTGGATTATTTTGTGTTCACGGCTAGCTTCATATACTCTTACTCCCTTGAAATAACTTTACTCATAGCTTCTTTTCACGATTATCAGCACTAGTTGTTTTTTTACGTTGATGCCAATAAAAACCCGAAATTTAGAGGGATAATATTTTATACAAATTCTTCCGTTCAAGACATTCAAAATACAATGCCATTCTAGAATAACTACGTATATGAGTCATAATTTTTAACAAATAATCATCTGTCAATTTAAGGTCAGAATTCAGAATAGATAACAGTATTCATTCATTTTCAACAACCTGAACATAGTAATTTAGCTAGAAGCATACTCAAGATGTGTCAGATATACAACCCATGACTTTCAGCCCTCGTCATATATAGCTCCTATATACCATGTGAGTCATAGCTGCTCGTTATCGTTTTTCCCGATTTGACCTACATATTTATGAAACATAACTTTTCCATAAATGAAACATTCAATTCGTATTTCATTATTAGTGTTCAGACTTTTCATTTTAATGTAAAAAAAACTTGTTTTCAATATGTCTGAAGTTCCTCAACTTTTCCAATAACTAAGTATATTTGCAGAAGTGGTAAACAATATGACAAAAGTTATTTAGCCAGAAATGGTACGAATTATTAATTCATGAAATTGAGTGTTCGAAACCATTAACAAAAGTGTTAGGTAAACTTATGGTATTATATATAAACGTGAATACCTACTAGAGAATTATGTAGAACAAAGGGTTCGAAGAATGAAGTCATTGATACCGTATACTCACAATTTTTCCTCTTTACTTCAGTGCTTATTCATGATAATTCCAGAATATTGCTCGAATAATAAAAATATAGTTTTTTTGAATAGTTACTACCAACTAGATATTCCAGTGACTATATTCAGTATATCCACTGAGCACAGCAAGGAAATAAGACCTGAAGGTTTACTGCGCTATGATTTGGTAATAGTTAGTTGTGAAAATGTTAGTTTTCCAGATATTCTGAAGACGTATGGAGAAAAGTTTAATTTCGATCGGAGTATATCATTTTTATTTTTATGTAATAATGTCACAGTCGAGACAATGAATATAATTAAACAATATTCTTTGTCGAATTCATTCTTTTTAAATGAAGTCACAATGGAATTGAATACATATTTCCCTTATAAAAATGAAAATTTGCATGATTTTAATGCTAATTTGGTAAAATTGGATACACTTCAATGTCGATTGAATCGCAAACCATGGTTGTTTGCAAAAATACCCAAAAAATGGAGAAACACCACTCTGAACATATGTCGCACAAAAACACCACCCTACGGCTATGGTACAAAAAAAGGAAATAATGGAATAGGTCCAGATATTCATAAATTGATAGCAGAAAAAATTCATGCAGAGATAAACCTTGTTACTATTGCTGTGGACGGGACAGAAGACAGAACTACCCAACTTCGAAAACTTTTACAAACTAAGTGTGACTATATCGCCGCTGGATTTTTTCTGACTGACTTTATGGAAAGAACTACTCCTTACATGTATGATAACTATGTATGGTACGTACCAAGTCCAAGAGTTATACCAAAATGGAAATTTCCTTTCGAAGTATTACAAAAATCGGTTTGGCTGATCTGGTTGTCAACTACGTTATTATTCATTTGTTTCTGGTATGCGATTGAAAGTAAATTTCACGGAAGAAAAAAGTATTTTGATCTACTCAAAAAAGTTGTTACTATCATTGTTTTATTCTTAGAGCAGTCCAAAAAATTTCAGTTAACTTATCCGTTCCAGTATATTTTATATTCTTTCATTATCTTCAATACTTTCATGATGAATTTAGTTTATAAATGCAATTTCGTTTATTTTCTAACTGGCTTCAATTTCGAAAGATCTATTGATACTTTAGAGGATATGATCCAAGAAGAATTGAAAATTGGATTTTTACCAATTCAGATGTTAATGTTTGAAGAAAACGTGAAATTTTATAATTATTTGAAGACGCACTATATGAAATGCATAGATCTGAGGACATGCTTATCAGAAGCCGTGAAACTTAAAAATATGGCTGTTCTTAAAGGATATATGGGTGTAAGGATTAACAAGAATCTCTACACAGACGACAGAGGTCACGCCGTATTGAAAAAAATGGAGCGTTCAGTGAATATAGTTCATTTTATTGCATTATTCGTTCCTGGACATCCTTTATATCAGGTTGTTAATGAATACACACATTTAGTACTAGATCATGGATTAGCTGATCATATTATAAGAAAATATATGGAATTTCCAAATGAAGATATAGAATTTCAGATTAATGCATTAGGTATAGAACAATTGAAACTAGTATTTTTTATGTGGGTCGTTGGTTTGTCAATAAGTATAATCATTTTCTTCTTTGAAATAAGCATTTTTCGAAAACTTCGAGGTATTTTGAATAAAAATATTTTATTTTTTCATAATAATTTCTAAGAAGAAACTGATATATTTTCACATAATTTCTTTCATCTTTATATATAATCTGTAGTTTGTAATTATTATGAAATATGTTTAATCACTGGGAATTTTTAGAAAATAGTATCTTAAAAATATTTAATAAGAGACATATGAAATAATTGTGTGGTTATTTTAGTTATATTATACAAATGTGCTGAATAAATATTATTATTATTATTATTATTAGTAAATTCTCAATGAAGCTTTCTATTCTGATTTTCAATATTTTAATGAACTGGTCCTATTGTTGACCGAGTCAGTGTGTTTTGAGTATACAAATTGTAAAGTAATTCGAAATATTTATATCACTCTTCATAATTTTTTCAAGAAAACTTTCCTCAAAAACTTTCGAATTCATAAATACCTTTGTTATAATATGTCTTAGTCAATATCCTTGTTCACAGAAGATTTGAACGAAACTTATAACTTTATGATGTAAATTTCGCGTTTTTTAAAGACATTATCTGCAGAAGTCCTGGTAGAATTGAACTTTATTGCTATTTTAAAAGTTTTGTGTGAAGGGTTTATCTTTCTTCTATTATGTACTTATGTAGTTAGAATTGTATAAATATATATTGCACTAGAAAACAGCTAGTTTACGAAATATTAATAGCGAAATTTATAGCTACATTAATTTAATCAAAAGTAAAATGAAATTATATATAATTGTGCCATAATTTTTCATTATGACTCTTAGCTGATGTGACAAGTTGAGAAGTTATATATATATATATATATATATATATATATATATATATATATATATATATATATATATAAATAAATATATATATATATATATATATTTATTTTATATATATATATATATATAAATATGTATATATATATATATATATATATATATATATATTTATATATATATATATATATATATAAATATATATATATATATATATATATATATATATATATATATATATATATATATTTATTTATTTATATATATATATATAAATATGTATATATATATATATATATATATATATATATATATATATACATATCAGAGCTGTGCCAAAGCATTGTGCTTTGTGCTCGTGAAAGCACTCGGAGCACTGAAGTGCTCCCAAGCACTTCTGCGGATTACTAAGCACTAAGCCCTGAGCCAAACTTGTAACACGAATATGCGTATGCGGCGGCGCTATGATCGTGTATTGATATCATTCCAGTGATAAACATAAACGTTAGTGTCAAGTCAATAAAAACATTATTTATAAAATACAACACCCCCTTCCATCAAGTGCTCCTGTTGAAAGACTGTTTTCATTTGCGTCTATAGTAAATGCATCAAGACGTCGTGCTCTGAGTGACAGGAACTTCGAAAACTTAGTTTCATTAAAAGCTAATGGGGATGTTCGAATTTTTGAATAATGAATAATGAATAATTGAATAATGAATATTTCAATACTCTGTGCTTTCCATAAGGGTTTCTCCTATTTGATATATTAATCATCACTTAGGTGATTAAATACTAATACTAAGATTCTATACAGGTCCTTTTTTATCCTATTTTCAATAAAATCTGTGTCATTTAGCTAATATCAATGTTCGTAGGTCACAGATTACAGAAGCATTTCTTGTTTCTGTATCATTTAAATTAAATGTTCTTTATCAAATTGTTCAAAAATGGCTTGTGAGAATGGCTATGCTTATAGTTATTTATGTATCAAGGAAGTTATAAGGATGTTAACTACAGAGGGCAACAGATTTTAATCCCGACGGACGTAAGTCCTCCTCCGTACAATGTACAATTTTTCTGAGAATTTAGTGGAATTCCAATATTCAATTGGATATTTCCCTGAACTTCTCTTCGAGCAAAATGACGTGCGGGACAATGAAATCTACTGAACCCCATTGAAATTGTTCTGCTCTTTTCAAATATCTCAATCAAATCCTAAAATTTTTAATATACAGGGTGTTGAAACTCCGCTTGGAAGAAGTCCCATAATTTTCAAATACGGACCTGGAATTTTCTGAAAATTTAAATGTAAATCGGTCGACCTGTGGAAGTGAATCATACGTTCCAAATATCAACCGACTATGCTGGTTGGTTCAAAAGTTATGAGGAATTGAAATTGTTGGTGCATGAACTCGGTTATGGAATTGATTAGACCTATCATATTATATCGATTTTTTGGACTCGCCTAGGATAGCTCTAGCTCAGGTTGTCGTAGGTATGTTCATTTACCAATGAAACACCCTGTATAGTTCTGTACCAGCTCATAGTGAGCATCGAATTCGTAACACCCTGTGCATCTCTTCTCACCCGTCAATAATCTCATACTCATATGCCAGCTTACAATTTCTTTACCGATTAAAATAACCTCTATTTCAACAATTCCTAAAAAAGTACTTAGGGCTTAGTGCTCGAAATGTCAAATTACTTTCACAAAGTGCTTAGTAATCGCAAGCCTTTTGTAAAAATAAGTGCTTAGTGCTCGAGACCGGGAGCCTTTTTTTTCAAGTGCTTAGTGCTCGAAGCACTATTCTTCAGTGCTCGTCACAGCTCTGATACATATCTATATATATATATATATATATATATATATATATATATATATATATATATATATATATATATATATATATATATATATATATATATATATATATATATTTATATATATATATATATATATATATATATATATATATATATATATATATATATATATATATATATATATATATATATATATATATATATATATATATATATATATATATATATATATATATATATATATATATATATATATATATATATATATATATATACCTATATAGATATATATATATATATATATATATATATCTTCACATAGTGTAAAATGAATTCTATTCGCTTAGATCTTTTAAACTACTCAACGCATTTTTGTGCATGTTTCAACAATAAATAGAATGATTCAAGAGCATGGTTTATATGTATTATACATAAATATTATAGTACGGAAAAGCCGAAAAATTTATTTTTGTGCACTTAAATGGGGTAAAAAAATATCATTCAAGATGTTGGGAGATAAACATGAACCATCAATTCATTTTCCGATAGTCAAAATGTAAATAAGAAGTATCAATTCAGATTAAAACAAAATGTAAGAAGTTGTTTCGCGTGGATCATTATGGCACAGGCGTTATAAACTAATTTCGGATCGTTATACGCAGTACTTTTTTGCATTACTACTACAGTTTCACTTGGAAACTAAATGGAAACTGGAGTTTACATTTATTACCAACCATTTGTTATTATTAACCATTATTTTAAAATGTTAATTAATTTACATCATGTATCGGCTCAATCAATCAAAAATATATATATTTTCTTGGTTCGCTGGTTGAACTGAATTCAGTATTTGAAGAATCTCGTGAGGGGTATTTCCATTCGATACGTACAGTAGATGGGGTGAGACCACATACCCGAATTAGCAAGTCCTTTGCCTAACTCTTGAAGATGGCTCTTCAGAATAAGAACTCGTAACGTCGAGATTCTACAACTTCTGAAAACCGTTCATTCTGAGCATAACTTCAATGGAGAAAACCATATTGGACATATATATATATATATATATATATATATATATATATATATATATATATATATATATATATATATATATATATATATATATATATATATTTAAATAGATATATATAAATATATATATATATATATATATATATATATATATATATATATAATATATATATATATATATATATATATATATATATATATATATATATATATATATATAGATATATATATATATATATATATATATATATATATATAATATATATATATATATATATATATATATATATATATATAATATATATATATATATATATATATAATATATATATATATATATATATATATATAGATATATATATATATATATATATATATATATATATATATATATATCTATATATATATAGATATATATATATATATATATATATAATATATCCAATATGGTTGATGGGGGGGTGAAGTTCATAAGTTGTATTTCTGAATATTAAATTACAATAGTGGTTATTAATAATTTATCTGTTCTTAACACACCCTAAAATATTTTCCAAAACATGTTCTACTTTTAATCGATTACGATTTTATTCCCGAATTCCTTCAAATCCAAAATTCTCTCTTCAAATAACTATTCCATCTATTCATCCAGTTGATAGCATTTTATTGATAAGATGTAGGCAAATA
Source organism: Cynegetis impunctata (assembly GCA_030704885.1). Taxonomy (NCBI): domain Eukaryota; kingdom Metazoa; phylum Arthropoda; class Insecta; order Coleoptera; family Coccinellidae; genus Cynegetis; species Cynegetis impunctata. The sequence goes on from JARQZK010000839.1 coordinate 244,387, forward strand.
TTAACTTTTCTGAATAAAACTAAAAATTCGCCACGACATTCGTGGCTTTATCAAAACCACGAATGTGGCGAAACGTCAACTTTTTAATAAAATCGAGTTTGTTTGAGATTCACCAAGCCTGTTAATGCTAATAATTATCAAAAAGTTTAAAATCGTTCACAGGCAACAACAATTCAAATAAATATATATATATATATATATATATATATATATATATATATATATATATATATATATATATATATATATATATATATAGATATATATATATATATATATATATATATATATATATATATATATATATATATATATATATATATATATATATATATATATATATATATATATATATATATATATATATATATATATATATATATATATATATATATATATATATATATATATATATATATATATATATATATATATATATATATATATATATATATATTTATATATATATATATATATATATATATATATATATATATATATATATAATATATCCAATATGGTTGATGGGGGGGTTAAGTTCATAAGTTGTATTTCTGAATATTAAATTACAATAGTGGTTATTAATAATTTATCTGTTCTTAACACACCCTAAAATATTTTCCAAAACATGTTCTACTTTTAATCGATTACGATTTTATTCCCGAATTCCTTCAAATCCAAAATTCTCTCTTCAAATAACTATTCCATCTATTCATCCAGTTGATGGCATTTTATTGATAAGATGTAGGCAAATATTAACTTTTCTGAATGTACCTAAAAATTCGCCACGACATTCGTGGCTTTATCAAAACCACGAATGTGGCGAAACGTCAACTTTTTAATAAAATCGAGTTTGTTTGAGATTCACCAAGCCTGTTAATGCTAATAATCATCAAAAAGTTTAAAATAGTTCACAGGCAACAACAATTCAAATAAATATATATATATATATATATATATATATATATATATATATATATATATATATATATATATATATATATATATATATATATATATATATATATATATATATATATATATATATATATAATATATATATATATATAAATATATATATATATATATATATATATATATATATATATATATATATATATATATAGATATATATATATATATATATATATATATATATATATAATATATCCAATATGGTTGATGGGGGGGTGAAGTTCATAAGTTGTATTTCTGAATATTAAATTACAATAGTGGTTATTAATAATTTATCTGTTCTTAACACACCCTAAAATATTTTCCAAAACATGTTCTACTTTTAATGGATTACGATTTTATTCCCGAATTCCTTCAAATCCAAAATTCTCTCTTCAAATAACTATTCCATCTATTCATCCAGTTGATAGCATTTTATTGATAAGATGTAGGCAAATATTAACTTTTCTGAATATAATTTACTATATCACACAATAATATCAGCGGCTCAAAAATAAATTGTAGGTACAATAGTATTTATAGGTGTCATTCTCTTTCATTAACAAGTAATATGAAAGCTATGTGAGAAATTTCACACGAAATACCATAAATAGCACGCTGGGGTGTCGAAAATCACACTGTCTAGAGCAGAAGAAAACTGTTAAGGTTATAATGTCAGCGATAAACATTCAAAATAAATTATGGAGAAATGATATAGGTGTTACATGTCAAGAATTGTAATGGTCTACTATTTAGAAAAAATTCAGGTATATAAAACTATAAATCTTCACTCATAATTTCCTAAAAGATGAAATTTTTTGTGATTAAAACTGGAAATCTAAAAATTTCTACATAAAAATCGCAGAGGTAGGAGAAACCTTTTAAAGACACTACTTAAATGCTGCATTGACATGCAAATTTACAACTCTATCACTTAATTTCGAGAGACTGTGGATTTTTTTTCCTCATATCCCCCTCAGAAAGTCCTAGAGAAGTAATCAGTCATCTCGAAAACCTCAAAGTTCATGGTCAAGACGGATTTAAGTGACCACTCCTGCGGTCTCAGCTGGCTTGCGGTACGATAGTTATTCTGAGAAAAATAGAATTAAAAACCTAGTACAAGACTTATCATTTTTTTTATCTCAAGAGAACTAAAGTTTAATGGCGTTTCCGAACGGCCAATGGGCTTGAATATATCTCATCACCCAACATACATACAAATTTTTCAACCACAAAATTTAGAGATATTAACAATACCCCAGAACGAAGAGCAAGGTGGGATCCTCGGTGTACAGCCGACGTAGTAACACTGCCGTAACTGACATTCAGTAACAAATAATATACTACAATAGTAAAAAAAAACAAATAATGTGAGTGTAATGTATCCAGATTTGAATATTATAATTCAAACAAGGATTGAAATTTATATTTTAATGTTCACTGTTTCGATACAATATTTAGAATGTGAATCTAGTTACTAGGCACATATCTGCATACATCTTCTTATCTAATATAACATATGTTTTTAAATATAACTACTTGACAGGGATATCACAGTCTTCCCCCTTAATTCTAAGAATACATTTTCTGACAATTAAAATTTACGAAAGAATTATATGAAATGCTTTGCATAAAGCTAATTATAAGCTAATATAATTTATAAAACTAACTTTCAAAATTAGTCTTTTAGTTGTTTTTCTTTCACGTTTAGGATACCTTTGATTGGCATCATTAACAGGGCTCGAATTCCCATTGAGATTTATATTAAAGTCGTTGTTTAAATCATTTTCCAGAATAATACTAGATGTACCAACATCTTTACTTACAATATTATCTGAACTTTTAATTTCATTATTTAAGACCGGTAATTTTGGTGATTTGTAAACTTTATTAATTTGATTGATATGTCTTTTCCATATTATGTTGCGTAATGATGGAATTTCGATTAAGTATACAACCCTACCTATTTGTTTCTTTACAATTCCTTCTATCCATGTAGTGTTATTTCTATTTCTATAATCTTTCACGGCTACTTCTTCACCTAAAAACAATTGTTTTCTATACCTTCCTCCATAATACTTTTTTTGATTATATTGATTTCGTAAAACATTATCATGAATGTCATTTAATAAAGGTTTCATCAAATCAAATTTAGTATTTACATCTCTTCCGAATACAAGAAATGATGGAGAAACTCCAGTTGTTAAATGTCGACTATATCTGTAGTCGAATAAGAAATTATTTAAGCAAAAATTTATATCGATATTATTATTATTTTCTAGTGCCTTTTTGAGAGCTGATTTCACGATACTGACTGCATTTTCAGCTGCACCATTTATTGTGGAAAATATGGAGGTGATGTTATTGATTTAATGTGATATCTCATCATAAATTCTTTCATTTCACCACTAGAAAAATTTGCAGCATTATCTGACACTAAAATCTTTGGTATACCGAAACGACTGAATACACTAAATAGAGCGTTAATCGTGAAGGCTGATGTGGTGGATTTTGTTGGAAAAACTTCCAGCCATTTCGAATGAGCGTCTAAGACAACAAGAAAATTATGATTCAAAAATTGACAATAATCGAAATGTACTCTTTCAAATGGCTCAAGTGGCCAACTCCAATTCCTTAAGGTTGACTTCACTGATGTGAATCGATTTTTTGCGCAATTTACACAGGACATGCACATTTCTTCAATATCTTTGTTCAAATTGGGCCAATAAAATCGTGATCTTGCTATAGATTTCATCTTAATTATTCCTAAGTGAGTTTCATGTAGTGATTCCAGAACGCCTTTTCTTAATTTGAAAGGAACAATAAGTCTATTATTCCATAGCAAAATATTATTTTCTACAGTTAATTGATTTCGAATAGAATAAAAGTATTTGAAATTAAAATTTTTCTTTGCGTATTTTGGCCAAGAAGTTCGTACAAATTTAATAATTTTTTGCAACGTTTGGTCTAATATTAATAAATAGTCTAATAATAAATTATGTTTTTAAATAATTTATATAAAGGATATAAAGTAGAAGCTAAGTTAGGAATGAATTTTCCATAGTAATTTATAGCACCCAAAACAGATTTAAGCTGTGTTATATTTTTCGGCGATTCTGCCTTCAAAATTGGTTCAATTTTATCAGTTAAGGTGTGAAGCCCATAACGATCTATTTTGTGACCTAAATAGCAGATTTCGGACTTATTAAAATCACATTTATTTATATTTAACTTGAAGCCTGATTCTTGCAATCTTTTGAGAACTTGATGTAATCTAAAATCATGTTCATTTTGATTGGAACCGCAAATATAAATATCATCTATAAAAACTCCACAACCAACTATATCTTGTAACAGTTGTTCTATTATTCTCTGAAATTTACCACAAGCACATTTGATTCCATAAGGTAATCTTAAGTATTTAAATAAACCTACATGAGTTGAAATAGTACATAACTCTTGAGATTTCTCATCAAGACATAATTGCCCATAAGCGAATTCTAAATCAATTTTAGAAAAAATAGTTGCGCCTTGCATTTTAGCAAAAAGATCTTCAATTCTTGGCAGTGGGAATGAATCATTTTCAATTACAGGATTAATTGTTATTTTAAAGTTACCTGCTAATTTAACAGAACCATCCTTTTTTATAATAGGAACAATTGGAGTTGCCCACTTCGAATATTCAACAGGTTTTATAACATCTAATTCCAATAATCTTTGAATTTCTTTTTCAACTTTCTTTTTTATAGCATAGGGAATAGCCAATGGCCTACAAAATTTTGGTTTCACTTCTGTATCTTTTAGATTAATTGTAACAACATCTTTATTGAATTTGCCTAAACATGAACTAAAAAGATTTTTGAATTTTTCATGAAGTTTTTGTTCATAGTTGATGATTTGATTGATAGGAACTATTTTCACATTGAAAATATTCATAAAATCTCGACCTAAAAGTGGAGGTCCGCCATTTTCAATAACAAACATATTTAATAATTCAGTACGGTTATTAAAAGTAATTTCTAAGGTACAATTACCTATGATTTCAATTTGATTACCATTATATGAATGTCAACACTTATTAGAACCTGCAAGTACATGGTGACTGAAATATTTATTGAAAAATTGTTCAGATATTACTGAAACACCAGCACCACTATCTACTTGAAATTTGAAAATTTTGTTGTCAATCACTATATCTAGGTGGAATGGTGGATCTATATTATTATCATTGTAAAATAATGTATACATTCTTTCAGATTGAACATCTACGTAATTATGTTGCTTTTTACCTCCATTCTGCACACGACCACTTTTGTTATGATTGAATGCGCACATATAGGTGCCATATGTCCCTTTACTTTACATCTAGTACATGTGGCTTCTCGAAAATAACACCCACGATCTTCATGATTTGTTCTCCCACAAATTCGACATTTAGTAACCTTGGTAGATCCTTGGTTATCAAGCCGATTCCCTTGTGATTGAAAATTTCTTGAAGACGTATTCAAAAACCGTGACGTAGGCTGATGACGTACCTGCGTAGAATATAAAAGTGGCTCTGTCTTGACATTTTCATCTGAAGACGTATTATTCTTAGCGGCTATTTTGGTGCATGCAATTTTAACAGCATTTGCAAAGGAACATAACTTGTTTTCCAGCCAGACTTCGGACTTTTGCTTCCCATTCAACGGCACTTTCATGAGTAGACATTGTAGTCATATAAAATTTATATCTGTTTGCAAAAAATGAATGTGCATCTTTGAAATGGATATTGAAAATTTCTGTTAATTCCTCATAGTTCTTATCTTCTGGTTTAAACGGCATGCAAAGATTATACATAAGTTTATATGATTCTTTGCTCAAAGCGTTTAATAAAATTGCTCTCTTCTTCTCCACTTCTTCGATATCATTTGCACAGAAATAATTTTCTAATCGACGGATGAAAATGATCCAATCGTTATCCACGAAATTGAGCTCACGCACTTGTCCTTGTTGGCTGGCCATTTCTTCTCGTACTTTCCGTGGCACAATAATATAATTTGACACTATATTCAACGTTTATTGGGTTCGTACGAATAATTATTCGTAAACCTCGTCGCCAATTGTAATGTATCCGGATTTGAATATTATAATTCAAACAAGGATTGAAATTTATATTTTAATGTTCACTGTTTCGATACAATATTTAGAATGTGAATCTAGTTACTAGGCACATATCTGCATACATCTTCTTATCTAATATAACATATGTTTTTAAATATAACTACTTGACAGGAATATCCCAGTGAGAAATATTTAGAATTTGTATTTGAAAATATAAGATTAAATTATAATATTATTTAATCTTGTATTTTTATTTTAGTTGACCCAATGTTTGGATAATTTGAATAAGCTGCTATTTGTTTGGGACGGGGTCATCAATGAAATAACCAAAATATTCTCGACCGACGTTTCGACAATTTATTTTGTCATCTTCAGGGTTGAATATAACGGCAATTTTCTGTGGTCAAAATTTTTAGTTTGTTAAGATTTAATAATCGGATGAGTGAGGAATAACTTCTACACAAAGGCAGTTTCGTTTTCAACGCCTTTGTGTAGAAGTTATTCTTCACTCATCCGATTATTAAATATTAACAAATTAAAAATTTTGACCACAGAAAATTGCCGTTATATTCAACCCTGAAGATGACAAAATAAATTGTCGAAACGTCGGTCGAGAATATTTTGGTTATTTCATTGATGACCCCGCCCCAAAAAAATAGCAGCTTATTCAAATTATAATATTATTGCTTATGCTTGTTTCATTCTAGCTACAGAATGATTTAACTGAAATTATTTTCAAAGAACAATTGATTAGAGGGATACTCTTGTTATATTTAAAAACATGTTGTTCAGTTATAGTGGAAACGAGACTATTAAAACAATGGAAATTGGTGGTTTTCACTCAAACATGCGCAAATTTTTTTTCGAAATGCATTGACTTAGTCGTACGAAAGTACCCTACTCAATGGAATGTTATATTATTCTAGGAAAAATAAAGCTATCAATAAGATTATTGAATAACATTGTAAGGGATTTAGTTTTTGAATTATCTCTTTACATACCTTATTTTCAATATCAATTTAATATAATGTGTAGTGTCCAAGTAAATTATCCATATTTTTCGTTAAAGGGGGTCGAATATTAAAAACGATTAAAATAATGGACCAACTGGAATTCATATAAAAAATATATATTGAGTTGATTAAATTTTCTGCAGCAAATATCATTACAGATCAAATTATCTGGTATTTTAATCTGCTTCCACCACAAAAGTATCTACCAAAAAAATGCTGTTCCAATTGACATACAGGATCATTCGAAATTCATAAAATACACGGTTATCGAATTATGTACAATAACACTTTTACACCGGTTGATTTTTTCAATAAAACAGCAAATATTTACCATAGCCAGCAGCTGCGAATGCGGGTATAATCTTCTATGCTAGGTAATTACAAAACAAACAGAGAGGGACCACCAACCTTATGGAGCTTTTCATAACATAAATAAAATGAGTGGGCCAGGCCTGGAATCGATAATTACTTTTGTGGTTATACCTGAGGCGATAATATGATATTAGCTTTATTAATTTGCTCTTTAATAGTCATCTAAGAGAGAATCGTTGGATACCTATAATGTAGCAGAACAGCTTTGACACTGGAACTTACTAATTGTAAAATTATATTTAAAAAAAACCAAACAAACACGCTTTAATAGTATACCGAACTAAAAAGTAGGAAATATTTATTTCATTATAAAAATTGTTCCTTTTACTATATTTTTGTAATAATTCTACTTTGATTAAGACATACTAAATAAATATTTCTAACATTTGATATCAAGATTCTCACTATTTTTACAATAAAATAAATTAGTTTTTACTTCTTAATTTTCTATTGAAGCGTGTTTATTTAAGTTTTTAAACAATAATTAATTTACTAGTTGGATTTTTTACTTTGTGATTATACATTTCAATTTTAAATGAGAAACATTTTTTTTGTGCTAAGAACAAAGATTACTATTTTTCATTCATAGTTATAATTTATTTTCTTATTTTTTAATCTCAAAACGGAATCAAGAAAGATAGTCATCAGGGCACTCACTTTTAAGTATATCATATGTGTATATATTATTTCTTTTTTTTAATCCTGAGGAACCTGATGGTCAGGACATTAGTATTGTTATTGTATTAACATAGGTTCTTAATACGTGTACGAATTTTCTGATTAATCAGACTTCTTGAACTTGGTGAAAATTACGTCAATATATTCCATTGCAGCATACAGATGAAGCTAATATACAACTTGTAAAATAACGAAGAGTTATTGAAAATAAAAGGAGAGCAGAAATTACAACAATTTTCTCTGATTGTATTGACTACAATAATAGACATAAGGGGTTTTCATGATAAAGCCGAAATAACTGTCTCATAAATTTCCTTGTAAAAAATCTCCAGATCTAATTATTGTATACCTGGTGGTTGAGCTACCTACCCGGCGCGTCCCCAGGTTGCGGATAGGGGTACGCCGTGGCGTCCTCGGATGCTGCGGTTAGGAGCGTGATAAGTGGACTCTGCAGGTATAAAACCCTGGTATGGGTAGACAAAAACGCTTCCGTGGACAAGCTCTCACGTGTTTGTGCCGTGCGTGGCGACCCGTGTCGCTGGATGAAGGACACCTGGCAGTTGAGGGGGCCGAGCCTACCAACACACTGCTTTGGGCTGGATTTCAGCTAGACGGGCGGTCAGGAACTAACCCACTCCTGATCAATCGGCTGTGTCGTACCGTCAGAGGTCCGGCAGGGTGAGCCTTTTGGGGGCGGAGGGGCGCTTTAGGGGGCTGGGGATTTGGGATAACGGTGGCCCCGGGATCCCAGTGAACCATCACCCTCGCATCGCGTCGCACGCTTCTGGGGGCTATATTTACCTGGTAGCCTTGGAGATCGTGTGCGTTTGTCGCTCGACACCCCCGAATGGGGCTCCGTGGCGGGTGAGGAGCCGGGTAAACGAAAAACACAAAGCTCTTCATGGATTAAAAAGAAGCCAAAAACAAAGGACCTACCCAGCCTGAAGCAGACTGGATAAAAACCAAACCCCGTAGGGGTAAAAGAATCAGTGGGGCAGAGGCCAAAAGGAGAAGGAAGGCGCGCGAGGA
>JARQZK010000840.1:0-12500 GCA_030704885.1 Cynegetis impunctata
ACAACCATAGTGACCGTCATTACGTTATGACTATTTCTTCAGGTAACGCTCTACGGCGTTATTTTTCTAATATAACTACCTACGGTAATGTATTGTTCACCTTTCACTTTATATTTTGTTAGGGTAGGTATTGAAATAAAACACTCAATTCATACACAACTGTCGCATGCACGATCAGGACTAGACTGACTCAATGCTCCTATCGACAAAAGCCAGCTCATTTTATTCATTACTTATCACCTTCGTAATCAGTTAAACAAGGGTAGCAAAGGGACATTTCTCGATACACTACATCTTTCCCTTATTTTACTATATTTCCAACGATACAAGACGTGTGGAAACATATAATATTGATATAATAAATGCAATTACAGAATAGAGATTCAACTAATAGTAATGATAAAGAGAACACAACAACAACAAAACAACAATAATATTAATCATAATAACAGTAATAATCATAATAACAGTGTCGGAGCGTCCAAGGCAAGGCTTGCCTGGAAAATTTCAATTCAAAATATTAATAATAATACACTACAACAATAATAATTCTCGACATAGTCCCCTATTCCCTAGGCCCACTTTCCATTCCCCTTCTACCTTTTTCAGATGAACTACGTTTCGTCTGAATTCCTTACTATTTTCGTTGTCTCTGACCAAAGTGTCTCCCTTGTTTTGGTCAATTACCGTAAGCTCCTTAGGATTATAGGTACTTGTTAATTTATTTCCCTTTATTAAATTTTTTCCATAAACCATATCCCTGGGTTCTATTTCATTGTCCAGAGGTTTTCTTTTCCTGTCACCATATTCTTTTCCTTCCTCTTTTTCTGAGTTATCCCGATCTGTAACTTCCTCGTGCAGACGTTCCTCTGACGCGTCGATGTTGGGCAAATTATCACGAAAGTGCCTACCAAAAAATAATTTTCCTGGTGTTTTTCCAATCACCGAGTGAGGTCTACTATTCTACATAACAATATAATCCAATAGGTCGTTCCTCCAATCCTCCTTCATGACTTGGCTAATTTTCAATCTTTTCAGGACATCCCTGTTTTGTCTTTCGACTTCGCCATTTTGCTGAGGCCAGTATGGAATCGTATAATAAACTTGAATTCCACATTCTGTACAGAAAGTTTTTAGTTCCTTGCTCGCAAATTGTTTTCCGTTATCTACTGTCAATGATTGTGGATATCCCAATCTTGAAAAAATGTCCTGCAACATAGCTCAATCTTTATGGCGACTGAAATAATCGACAACCATGAAAATATAGTCCTCACGGGGCAAAGGTCCCATGAAGTATGCAGCTACATCTATCTATGCTTTGGTTGGAATTTGCCTCCTTTTCATTCGGTTTGGTGGATTCGGACCAGACACTAGTGTACATCCTTTACATGATTCACCCTTTTTTTCTGCATCATTATCCATTTTATGCCAACATACTCTTGTTCGCTATCGACATTTCATAGCCACAATACTGAGTGGCCTTCATGTGCTGCCTCTAATATACGAGCCTTGTACCTCTAAATAGTATTTCTTCTCAAAAACAGAGTTCGGTTTCAAATATTTTGAATGGTTAAGAAGGGTTATCTCATTGATTTTTTTGAATGACTTCCTTTATTTCCAATATCTCTCGATAATTTCCAGAAACAGCTCTAATTTCCTGAGTAGGTATTGCCTTTGGTCGGGCATTGTTTACAATTTGATTGATGTACTGGAGGTCACGCTTGTAGAGCGGATCAAGTTTCATTCTGCACAGTCTCGAAAGAGGGTCTGCTATGTTGGATTTCCCCGTTTTATGGACAACTTTGTATTTTAACGCTTGTAATCGCAAAACCACCTCTTAAATCGAGCACTAGGATTGGACTTCGGTCCAAGTGGTTTATGGTCTGTAACCAGCTCAAATTCGTCCATACCATAAAGCTAAATCCGAAAATGCTCAACTGTCCAGACGATTGCTAACGCTTCCTTCTCTGTTAGACAATAGCGTTTTTCCCACCATCAGAGACTTTTATTTCCATAAGCAATAACTCTAGAATCATTTCTTTTGAATTGTATCAGTACAGCCCCAAGGCCTAACTGGGCTAGCATCAGCAATTACTTGAGTTTGATCGTTGGGTTCATAATATCCCAAAGTTTTGATTGAGCTAAGAGATATCTTCAGTTGTACGAAAACTTCTCTTTGTTCTCGATTCCAGTACTCCTTTATCTCTGCTTGTCTTCCCAGTTTTGACCTCAAAAGTTTACGTAGTGGTTCGGTCTGTGTAACCAAATAGGTTATCCACTTGCCTACGTAATTCAATAGACCTAAAAAGCTTTGGACTTCATCTATTGTATTCGGTGACCTAAATCCTGTACAACCCCCAAATAATAATCTAGCGGTTTTATTCCTGTCGAAGAAAGTAGGTGCCCTAAAAACTTGTGTTTGTTTGAATAAACATTTAGTTCTATTCAGCAGAACGTTGTTTTCTTTCAGAACGTTCATGGCTGAATTTAGTCTTTCATCATGTTCCCTGTCATCACCGCCAAAAATCATAATGTAATTAATAAAATTGATTGTACCTTCACATGAAGACAGAATTATTTCCATAGTTTTCTGGAATCTTTCAGGTGAAGTAATCCCAAACAATAGTCTCTTGTATCTGAAAAGACCTTTTTTGCTAATGAATGTGTTAATTGAGCGTGATTTGGCTTCAATTTCAATTTGGTGAAAAGCGTCCTTCATATGCAGCTTTGAAAATAGTCTAGCATTCATGAGCCTAGGCAAAATAGCGTCCATTGTTGGTAATGGATGATTCTCTCTGATGATTCCTGAATTTGCTCGTCTCATATCGATACAGATTCGCACTTCCCCATTCTCTTTCAAGACTTGTGTCTTACTCTCAAAACGTCCAACTCTATTGCTGTATTTTTTCTACCATATTTGATGACATAAAATATAGCAGTGCTTGATTTTGATCCAATAGTTATTCCAGATTAATGATCCCAAAACATCCAACGGTTTTTTACTCCCGTAAGCTAAAAATGTTTTGCTTGGTTTACTAACTTGATTCCACCAGGTTTTTTCGTCAATTAGATTACACTTACTTCCTGAATCTATCAGTAATTTAACCTGCACCCCACCGACATTACACAAAATTGTTGAATCGTCATCTATATTGAAAACTTATTCTTCTTCTTCATTTAGGTAATCCACTACCGTTGATTTATTCAGATTTTTATTCTTTCGGTCTCGCGAATCATAACTCTTTTGATCTTGTGAATCATTAATCCTTCTTCTTTTTGCACTTGTCAAACAGCATCTCTTATAATGTTCTTTGAAACCGCATTTTCTACAAGTAACATCAGCTGCTGGATACTCGGATGGTTTGTGTTCCAAACCATACCGAGAACATTCTTTAATGAAAGAGAGACACCTCTTGATTTAACATTATAGACAGATTGTGAACAGTTAAAATTCTCAGTATTGAATTTATCAATTTGACGATTCACTGCTGCTTGGGAATTAAACGGAATAAATGTCTCTCATAGATTTTACTTTGTTTAGGTGCAAAACAACTATCTAACTTATACAAAGCTACCTGAAAAACATTTGGACTTCCTTCGTCTGGAGTAGCTATATTTACGCTTGGTAAAATTTAGAATATCTTTTGCATTTCCATACCTCCGAAATGTAGAAGCATCGCCCTCTGTTTGCTTGGAGATTCAATATTTGATGCTTCCAGATATATGAGAAAAGCTCTCCTCCTCTTTTCCTATCGTAATCTTGTAGATTTCGGGTCGCTATCGCAGTCGAAGTTTTCTATTGTTGCCAATGTTGACATTTTGTTGGCTCGATATACTCTGAAAAGGGTGTCTCTTTCCAGATATACCGCCTTGCGACTTTGTACATATACATACCTAAAAACCAGTCAGTACCCCTTGTCATTCAATCAGTTATCTATTTTCCTGTATAGCAAATTTTCATGTCTATGCAGATTTGGTTGTACCTACCACTGTATGCCTACATGTATACTACAAGTCTATATTGTATTCATTTCATTCTAATTTTTATTAATTTTCCCATGTTTAATGTTTATTTTCTTACAATTAGGTATATTTATCCTCGTCGCCAATGTATTGTTCACCTTTCACTTTATATTTTGTTCGGGTAGGTATTGAAATAAAACACTCAATTCATACACAACTGCCTCATGCACGATCATTGACTGACTGAAGATGTCTATCATATAAGTAATCATAAAAATAAATCCGATGTCGAAATAAATGATATCTTCATGCAAATAACCGCTTGGAATGATTAAAGGATTTGATAATAAGGATTGACAAGTGGAATTTATCATATAAAGCGAATATCTAGTTCAATAATTGTAGTAGCGAATCTTTCATTGAAACAATCAATTATATATATATATATATATATATATATATATATATATATATATATATATATATATATATATATATATATATATATATATCAGTGGCGGCTCGTGAGGTTCTGGTTTGAGGAGGCTACAAGAGGTGTTAAAAAATACACCATAGGCGAAAATTTTTAGGATTTCAAGGTCAACCGCATTATAATTTAAAGAAAATCAAAGTAAAACAAGCACCCTAAGCTATTAATTTTTTTTTACTTTCGAGTGTCTACCTTGAGACCTACAACTCCTATTTACAATATTCACAAAAACTCTTCTCAGCCAATTAATCAATTCATCTATTCATCTAATTTTTTTTTCTTTCACAAAATAGATACCTACCTACTTAACGAATTTGTTAACAGCTGGTGAGAGCAAATAAAAAGTTATTATATATTTTTGAAGATTAGCGGGATTCTGCGATCTTTAACGTTAGCAAAATAATCTATAATATCCTCATAAAATTTTTTGTCTTTCGCCAAAAGTTTCACCAATTCCTTTTCAATAGACAACAAACTAATATTTTTCAAACGATCCTGGCTCATTGAATTTCGTAAATAAGTTTTAATTCTCTTAAGAGTGGAAAACGAGCGCTCTACGGAAGCCGATGTCACCGGGATAGAAACAATGAGAAATAAGAGTTTATAAACTTGGGGTAAATCTTGATTCAAATCATTATCAAAAAGGTATTTAATAGTCCTCACATGATTTTCATTTTGCCCCAAAATTTCATTGTCATTATAAACAACACACAGTTCACTTTTTATGGCCACCTTATCAAAAAAAGTGTATTTTTGACATAAATTTTCCAAAGGGATATCTGGAAAATTAGCCGAAAATCTGGTGAACAAATTTTTATTGAGTAAGTCGAAGAAATGCAGTTCTTTCAAATCAGAGAACCTTATATCTATTTGACCCCTAATAGTATCCAAAATTTCATAATATATTGCTTATAGTGAAGCTCCATATCTGCGTAACTGAATTTCTTTCGTTTTGGACTAAATTGAGTCGTATCATCAGTAGTTTGAAAAACAGAAAATAGTTTTTTAAAATAAACTTCAGCACGAAATTCTGAAATTTTTTCCAAAAGAAACTTGAGCCGATTTCGTGAGTAAATTACATCTGAAAACTTGTGCTGTAAGATTTGAAAAACTATTTCTGTTTGTTCAAAAATTAATTTAAAGATGTTTAAAAAATATATAAATTCCTTATCTTGTAAGTAAGTATTAATCCGCGTGCTGTATTTAAAGTTACTTTATCGGTGAAAAATTCCTCACTTTCAACTAGGTATAGAATTAAATCCTCAAATCCTAAGCGGCCCCAAACAGAGACATTTTCACTAGTAAAAAGTAAACACTGCCAACAAAATAATTTATTTTTTACCTGTGATCCGGTTAGGCAAGGATGCCTCTCATAATTCCTTGTATTAAAACCGCGGTTTAGTTGTCTGTTACGCTGCACCAAATTGTTTAATTCAGGGGTAGGTCGCAATGTTTTCATCAAAACTTTATCCTCATAACTTAGTGCACTAAAGTTATGGGATAACAAATATTCCACTAAGTCACCATTGAAATTTTTGAAATTAACTTCAGTAACCAAACTCATTTTAAAACAATACGCGAGCAATATAAGTAAACACGCTGCCATTAGTAACTACGATCGCACTACGATTCAATTAATGCTTTCCAACGAATTCACTCGATGTCACGCGAAATTCTATAGTTGTGATTGGTCGACATTGTATGAGACTGGGTTCCTATCCGTGTTGCCATTTACATGTGTTTTGCTTTTCTATTACAATGAAGTATTCATTCGGAGTATTTGCACCGTTATTTGCTTTTCTATGGTAGGCATAATGAACGTTTAATAAATTATATTATATAATGTAGGTTGAAAGGAAGTTAGATGCATAAAATAATATGATTTTGATTAATATGAATATGCTGAATAATGCAGACTATTCAATATAATATATTAGTGATACACGGAATATTATTGAGGAGGCTTAGCCTCCTTAGCCTCCTTTGACTAGCCGCCCCTGATATATATATATATATATATATATATATATATATATATATATATATATATATATATATATATATATATATATATATATATATATTATATATATATATATATATATATATATATATATATATATATATATATATATATATATTTATATATATATATATATATATATAATATATATATGTATATATATATTATATATATATATATATATATATATATATATATTTATTTGAATTGTTGTTGCCTGTGAACTATTTTTAACTTGATTTGATAATTATTAGCAATAACAGGCTTGGTGAATCTCAAAAAACTCGATTTTATTAAAAAATTGACGTTTCGCCACGACATTCGTGGCTTTATCAAAACTTTTGAAAAAAATTGAAAATTCTTTGACATTTATTGATTTGAAAAAATTTGAATAGTTAAAAAAGACTAATTACTATGTTTCATCAAAATTTATCGCCTGTGGCCGTTCTCTTATTTACTACGTGCTATTCAGTCCGATATTAACATCCAAATCTGTTATTATTAGATGGTAAGGAAAACCACAGAAACCTTTACCCACGTAAATTTTCAATTTTTTCAAAAGTTTTGATAAAGCCACGAATGTCGTGGCGAAACTTTTTAATGAAATCGAGTTTTTTGAGATTCACGAAGCCTGTTATTGCTAATAATTATCAAAAAGTTATATATATATATATTTATATATATATATATATATATATATATATATATATATATATATATATATATATATATATATATATATACATACATGTAATTATGTAATCTGTTTGTATTGACAGACGAAAATGATTGAAAAATTCAAATTATTTTCAGCTACCTACCTACTTTGAATATTTCGAAAAGTTACCATTAGTTTCACTTGCATCGTGGTTTCATAAAACAACACAATAATTTTTTTTATTAAATAAAACTCACTCGGAATTATTCGTGTAGGGTGCCCAGAAACAAAGAGTGAATATTTCGGGTGTTGATTCTACAACGAAAAAATTTGGTATAGTGGAGTTTTTGTTTATGCTTAATCGTTTTGTTGAGGTAAACATAAGATTAAATAATCAGGAGCGTTACGGATCGTAGAAAGTAGTGGTGTCTGCACTTTAAAGCTCCTATTTTTTTTTGCCAATCATCTAGCGTTATTTTTCGATGAGAAAACTACCTAGGCTTAATTTGAATAGCCTAAAACTCATCGCTTTCAAGATGAGTAAGTCGATGCACAATCTTTATTCGTACTGAACAAAATTGATTTCATGAATGAAAATGAGGTAGGAGTCTGCCGAATGTCAAATGAATTCATAATATTTATTGCCATCATGTAGTAATAAGCGAAAGACAGTTACACGAACAAAATTAATTAGTATAACTTTAGCATAATAAATGTTTGAAATGACACTCATTCTTCTTGATACAGCCTTTTAGGTGCTTTCGCATATACGATCTTACTCTTGGAAAAATTCCTGGGATATTCCGAATATGTTCAAAACCGCTGTTTTTTGACATATTTCGTATACTACTTTTCAGCATCCCTTCTTGAGCAGAAATACTTTTTTTTTCACGAACTGTGCGATTCGTTCAATCTCTCCCTCTGTCAATGTTCCTTATTCGCGCAGTTTACTATGCAAGTTCGTAAAACCATGATCAGTGGGCTCAATTCTTATTAGATCTGTGTCGGTCGATCATTTGTCGAGACCCGGGTCGATCATGACCCATTCGTATGGTGATCAGGTTAAAAAGATTCGATCATTTCGATCATTTGGGTCGCAGGTCGCAGTTTCTTTGTAACGAATGACGAATGCTGAACCGGGTAGAATATATATTAATAAGATAACCTGCATGAGTGAAAAACAACATGAAAATTTTAAAAAAGGAAATAACTAATAGTTTTTAATATAAAAAATGATAATTTACTCCAAATTGTGATTGAGAAATGAAATTTGAGAAGCTCTTTTCGGTTTTAATTATAGATAGACGCTTCATTAATGTATATAAATGTGGATAGAGGAGAGGACGATAATATCAACTAAGTTCACTAAAACACGCAAGCAAAACCTGAATATAAAATCACGTGTCGCGGGTCATACCTATATATGTCACTGATTCGATCTCAAACTGTATTCGATCTCGATCACGACGCGATCGAGTTCGCAACCCAAAAGACAGAGAGATCGACAGTACATATATCAGCAATCAGCATGTCACTGATTCGATCTCAAACTGAATTCGATCTCGATCAAGACGCGATCGATCGAGTTCGCGACTCAAAAGACTGAGAGATCGACAGGTTGCGACTCTTCTACGCGTTCCTGAAAAAATCGGTTCCTTTTGGATTACGTGTCAAAATTCAAAACAACACGAGAAAGTGCAATTTGGTTAGTCTTGTCAAGTAAATCGGGATCGGGTTAAATAAGATCGGGTCTTTTAGAAATTCGTGATTCGATCACTCGTGAATAGGTTGCGATCGAATCAAAAAGATTCGATCAATCACGATCGACACAGGTCTAATTCTTATAGAAAAAGCTTTCAGGTATAATCTTATGGCTTTACTAGCATTCCCATTAGCCTTGCCATACATACAATGAATGTCTTTCATCTGTTCAAACGAATAAAAGACAATTTTGAATAGAATAGAATTGAATTGAACTTTATTTAACTAAATAAGCTATTACATAACAAATAGATTAAAATTACTTTAAAGATTTTCAAGTACAAGTACAAGTTCATATGTGAATGAACTTATACATGAAGTTAATGAAGATCTCGACTTATATCTTAACTGGCTCTTCTACAACAAGCTGAAAATCGATGCGGACAAAACTAAGTATATGCTCTTCAAGCGAAAAAATAAGCGGATCGATAGAGTAAATATCATAATCAACAATACAAATCTAGAAAGGGTTACCGAAATTAGATATCTTGGGTTGATTATCGATGAATCGCTTAGTTGGCAGAACCATTTGAACAAAATTAAAGATAAAATTATTCCAATGATTCCTATCTATAAATGTGGAAATAACCTATCAGTTGAAACAAAAATGAACGTCTATAATGCCCTCTTTCTGTCCTATTTGCGCTACCTAGATACTGCCTGTGTAGGGTACGTGTTGTTCTACTAGATATACCTAATGAAATAAAAATTTTACAGAATAAAGTCCTAAAAATTTTATTCAATTATGATATACTTACAAGTACAGATACCCTATACAGTGAACTGTGTCTCTGCAAGTTGGAAAAGATATTGATGCTTGAGCAAGGTACACTTAGGAATACATAAAATAATTTTACGAAAACAAAAGAGTAGTACAAATATAACATTTACCAACGAAATACATAGCCATAATACGTGTTACATAAATAATGTAGATGTAAACTCTAATAGGATAAATCTGGGGCTTTATAGCTCAATACAATGTGCGTCTAAACTTTATAATTCTTTACCAGAAAATCTAAGATTGATAAGAAACTACAATGTATTCCTTGAAAACCTAAGAATTTTTCTGGAAATAGAATAAAGTGAGATGTGATATTTTTGCAATTAGTTGTCAAGTGTACCTTAGTCATCTGTAATTTGATATTAAGAAAAAACAAATGGAAAAATAGTATATTGTTGAATCCTTATAATATTTGATCTCGAGGCCAGAGCTTTTGGCACTGATTTGAGATTGTTATAATACATTGTTGTAAATTTTTATTGATGAAATAAAGGTTATTTTCAAAAAAAATTAAACGAATGCATTCTAGCTTAAAAAATACATTTTTCTTAACCTTGACCTGCAATGTTCTACAGTAGGAGAAGTTTTGATATTCAATGGTAAGCTATTGTTTAACCTTATAGTCTAAGATCCCAAGTAAGGTCGACCTTCACTCATCTGCTTGCCAAACGAAATATGCAGTAGTATAGGGTTGCCTGCAAAAATCCGTTCAGGAATATGGGTTGCCAGGCTATTAAATTAAAAAATTTAAGCGAGCAAATAGTACAGGATTCTTGTAAAAGTAATCGGGGTGAGCTGGAACCAATTCCGAAGTGAACGAAATTTTGAGAAATTATTTTGGAATGATAGAGGATGTCTTTGCTGAGTTTTCGAACACGAGGACCCGGAGGACCCCGCGATTTTTTTCAAGCCTTTTTTCTTCCCATATCTTCTGAAACATGTAGTCAAGCGAAAATCTGGCAAAATTTTCTTCAAAATTCATTGAAAGTATTTTTGGCTCAATAATACAAGGGAAATAATACAAGGGAAAAAAAGTAAAATTTCTTAAAATGAGAAAAATGCAGAAGAATGCAATTTTTCGGATAATAAAATCATATCCTCACACATATCTATGTATTATTACCTACACATATTATACATACTCCATCACCTCCCGCCTGAAGTCCTTCCTTCTTTACCTCCTCCTTCTTTATCCCCTCACTTTGAAGTACCCTTAATATGTGGATAATGCGAGGAGTTTTTTAATATAAGAACGAGTGAATCTCTCACTCGTATCACTCCAATCACTTCAACGCTCTTTCAGCAATTCTTGAATACTCGTTCAGCTCTTTATTTCCTTTAAAATTCATTACTACTGATGCTGGACGAAGAACAAGATTCGATTCATGACATTTTTCAACCAATATGCGTAGTAGGGAATCCCAAGTAAGGTAGACCTTCACTCATATGCTTACCAGAAAAAATAATTTTTTATAAAATAAAATATATTTCTGAACACACACCGAGAGGGTGCCAAAGTCTACCGGCTTTCCTTGCATATAGAGGTTTCGATTACACGGCAGGTTTTTATAATAAAGGAAAAGTTAGACCGTTCAAACTTTTTTACTGATGAAGCCGACATCTTTATTTCCGAAAAAATGAACAATGTTCTGGAATTTATGGTGGCTATGTATTGTATCGAACATTCTAATAGAATAAATGACGCCAGATATCATATTTTTCGTAGAAATCTTTCTGCGAAAGAAGAACATGAAAAGTTCCTAAAAAAAATTTCAAGTTTTGGCTCAAACACTATACCACCATGCTGGGACTCAATAAAACAAAAACTTTGCGCACTATTCATGTAAATTCAATGTGGCTGCATGCAACCGATCGTAACTAAGTGTGTAAAATTGAGCCCTGAGAATTGTGGTTGGTTCCTAGATGGTCATTTTAAACCGGAAGGATTTGATGGAGACCAGAATTCTTTAAAAATAAAAGATATTTTAGAAGTAACCGAAATTGAAAATGAAGAAGCTTATTCCGACTTGCAAGATTTTACAACTTCTGGTTATTCTGGATCCCGAATAATGTTCGATTATCGATCTGTTAATTCATTACCTTTCTTATCACTCTATCGTTTAAGAAAAATATTTGTAATTTTCTCACTAAGCATATGTAAGAGAATTGGGTGAAGGTCGACCTTACTAGGAATATTAGACAATATTAATTCGTATGTATTTTGGCTTTTATCAAGCCAAATACAATACACCAACCTTATGTAATGTCCAGTACAGTACAGCTCTTCAAAAAAATTCCTATTAGCGCAGAGCCATTTCATTTCATTTATAATTGCTTTCCTTTATAATATTCGAATTTATCAAGAAGAAGAATGGGATTTCCAAGATCAATGATACGTTCTTCCATTTAACTACACTTAGAAACTATAAGCAACTACATAATAACACACCAGTAAATGAAAAACTGAAAGTGTTAACAGTTCAACTTCTTGACCAACGAGATATATTTATTTCGGAATTTCCAGTGTCATGCATATTGGCGAAAAAATTTCTATTTTCATGTTTCATGTTCATGAACGGATTTTTGCAGGCAACTCTATACTACTGCATTCGCAATAAAATTACCTTAATTTTGATATATATATATTTCGTTTGGTAAACAGATGAGTGAAGGTCGACCTTGCTTGGGATCCCCTACTATTAAGCCTTCTGTAAATAATGTTTTTTCCATTGCTGTTGAATTGAATCTCTCAATTTGATAATTATCTTTTGTTCTTAAGTTGTAATTTGTGTTCTGATATCTTTTATTTATATATTTATTA
>JARQZK010000840.1:15000-17500 GCA_030704885.1 Cynegetis impunctata
AGAAATTACACCCCATATTAACCTCAACCAAATAATTTGGCATGCACCAAAACTTTATTGTACTAAATTTCACCCTTTTACCCCCAATGGCAAGGGAAATATCAAATAATATTGATTTTTTGGAAGGCCAATATATATATATATATATATGAAATGAAGTTTCGCGATTCTTGCCGCGGTGTGTTTAAGCGTCATAATTTTCTAACGGTACCAGGAATGTATATTTATTGTTGTCTTTTATTTATATCAAAACACAGTGAATATTTTAAAGTTTTCAAGAACCTCAATAACACCAGAAATATCCACTATTTTCACATTCCAAGTCATTCTCTCACACTATCAGAGAAAAATACCACTTATATGTGCATTAAATTATATAATGTGTTACCCCGTAAATATCAAACTCTTGAAGACTATAGACAGTTCAAAAGAGAAATTTTTCAATACCTCATCAACATCGAGCCATATAGTGTGCTGGAATTTCTTGAGTACAAGCCTAATGTTTCCGTGATTTGAATGTTGTTATTTGTTTAATCAATGTATGTCAAGACATGTTCTCCTTTCAAAAGTGTATTTTGATCTTGAGAATAAAGAAGTTATTATTATTATTATTATTATATATATACAGGGTGATTCATTAATATGTGTAAATATTTTAACGGAAAAATTTTGAGCTCAAAATATGAAGATCTAACCCACTTTGCTTATACAAAATATTTCTCCTTACTGATTTACAGGGTGTTTCATTTAGATTATTAAAAATGAATTTTGTTCATTACTTTAATGCTGCTTCATATCTCTTTATGATATTATGTGTATTTTACGTAATACATGCAATCGTATGACAAAAAACACCGACATTACCCGTACATAAAAATCAAAAGAATTGTGCAGCCATATGATCAACGTTAAATATCTCGAAAAATAGTGGCTCTAGCGTTACGGAAAAAGAGTGCCTTACTTACAGAGAAAATATTGGAGAATCGAAAAATTATACTAAAATGACAATTCTGCCAGTGGCGTAGAATTTAGGAAACGAGAAACCGTCCCGTGCCCCTGCCGTACGCCACTGGTGATAGCGAGAAAGTCTTCTTGACTATTATTTGATGTGTCCCAAACTACTTTAACTTACTGCCAAATATCATAAAGAAATATCAAGCAGCATTAAAGTAATGACCAAAATTCATTTTTAATAATCTAAATAAAACACCCTGTAAATCAGTAAGGAGAAATATTTTGTAGGAGCAAATTGGGTTAGATCTTCATATTTTGAGCTCTAAATTCTTCAGTTAAAATATTTACACATATTAATGAATCACCCTATATATATATATATATATATATATATATATATATATATATATATATATATATATATATATATATATATATAAACCGCGCATCCCAACAAAAATTTGCACCAGTTGAATGAATTCTCCGATTTCTGTCAAGTTAGGAATGCTGAAACAGGCCAATTTCTCATTTGAAAAGTACTAATTATTATCGCAGTGTCAGAGTTATACGTGCATCCCCCCTCGCCTAAAGGCACGCCTTCAAAAATAACAAGTGGGGCGGAATAAGAGATAATTTTGAAGATTTTTTAAATTGTGTATGTACCAGGTATTTTTTTCTTTACCTAAAAACCTTATTTGGAGTATTGAGAATATTTTCAAAAGAATGTTTTTCGATAGGAAAATGACGTTCAGATTTTCCCGAATTTGAAATTTTCACTTCATAGCAGAATCCATATTGCCATTCTCAAGTGCTGCAATAACGAATAAATAGCATTTCATCTTTATTCAAGTAGAAAAAAGGCGTTCAGTTCTTCCTTGAATTTGAAAATTGTCCAGGAAACATTCACAATTTTTTTTTCAAAGAAATGTAATTCGTTATTATTCAAATCGGTCCAGCCGTTCTCAAGTAAAGCACTCTCCAACAAACAGTACAAAGGACAGTTACAAAGGACATTCCCGAATTTCGAAAATTCCAAGAAAATTTTCCAAATTTCCTTCACAAATACTATAAAACAAAAACTCTATCATAGTGAGCTGCATTAGAAGAGCAGGTTCTCATAACGTATCCAGTTTTCAAAATATATTCATTAAATTATGATTTTTTTTCAAATTCAATAAAAAATGCGCCCTCTAATGCGTAAACAATATTTATTTCCTCCCCAGGGGATCAACCTCCCATCAAATTCGTACCAAAACCAATCACAACCAAGGTATCACACGAAACTATGTACTCACAAACTTTCAACCCTATTTCTACAAAATTGCGCCCTTTATCGTGTAAACAAGATTTACTTCCTCCTCCGGGGGAACAAACCTCCAACCAATTTATATAGAAATGATTAGCATCCAAGATATCGTACGAAAATACCTACCTACAATGTTTCATCGCTATGGTACCAAAATTTCGTCTTGTATCATGTAAACAAGATTTATTTCTTTGGGGGGTTAACCCCCCAACCAATTCGCATTGAAACCTATCCCATTCA